>WAAE01006927.1:3949-17502 GCA_013400495.1 Nicator chloris
CCCCCCCCCCCCCCGCCGCTTTCCTGCTGCCGGTGGGAAGGGGGGGAAGAAAGGAAGGGGGAGGGCTGGCTTGGCTGCACCTTAAGAGCAGCTGAGCCGGGTGGCTCCGGGCGCCCCTCGATGGGGAGGCCGGCCTGGTGGGAGGCCGCCTGGATGGGTCCCGGTTTGGAGGGGTGCCCCTGCCAGCAGGGTAGAGTGGGGCTTCGGGTTTTTTTTTCCTTTGCCCCCGGTCTCCAATTTGCAGCATGTGACATCATTGGGTTGCTGCGAGAACTGAGACAAGATTTTTAACCCTTTCCCCTCCTTCAGAGAGATACTGCTGAAGACTGAAAGACAAAAGAGAAAGAAGACTTCATGGAAGAAAATGGACTATTTTCTTAGTAGTGATTGGGAAGTGCTGTTCTGGTTGCAGTGTTGGACTGAGACAATCTTCACTGAATGCTAGATAAGCATTTTAAATGGTATCCCAAGAGACTGAGAGATAGACCCATGCCCTTGCGGCATTTGCGGGCAGGCTGTGGGGGTTTGGGACATTTGACATGAGTGTTTGAGAATTGATTTTGGATTGTGGGGAAGGAGGGCAAGTGCTTTTTTGACATTTTCATGGGTTTTTTCTTCTTTTTTCTTGTGTGTGTGTGAATAAAACTATCTTTGTAACTGATGAGATGAGATTGTTTTGCCTTTGTTTAGCCTAGTCATGTTCTCACAGATGGGAAAATAGTTAAACCAGAACAATTAGTAGAGAAATGTTTAGCAAACAGTTTCAAACCATGACAGGCGGGAACTTCCCTTGGAACAAAGAATACGACCTTCCCCCCCTCCAAACTATTATTATGACTTTGAAATTAAGGGGCTTTCAGGCAACGATATGGGAAAATGAATAACAATTCTTTACTAGTATGTATAACAAGGCAAACAAACAACAGCAACTATGGCAGCAACAACAAACAGAACCAGAAACCCAGTAACAGCCTTCTCGGCTGCAGGCACTTTCCTCTTTGGTGTAGTTACGGTTGCAGCCAGCAGGGGCGCTGGCAGGTTCCCAGTGGGCAGGGCAGGTGCAATGATTCCCCCGCGGCTGCAGGGGGCACTGTGGCACGAGCCCAGCAATCTTTTCTCCACTTGGACAATGGTGGACGCAGCCCGCAGAAAGGGATGGAGAAAGGGCTTCTTTTATGAACGCCCAGGGACAGCCAATTCCAGTGGCCCCTCTGGATAGCAAAAGGAGCTGTAGCAGGGACCTCAGAATAGCAAGCTGGGAAGGCAGGGATGAGCAAAGTCCCAGATCGGTAGTTGAGGGGTATCAGAAACTTGGCATCTGTAGCTGGAACCATGGGGCATCTGGGCAGGCAAGGGGTGCGAATTACAGTGTAGCAAAGAAACCTCGGAGCAGTGGCAGAGAGAACGGCAGGGGCTGGGCAGGGCCTGGGCAGTGGCTGCCCAGCTCCTGAACACGGCTGAGAGAGGCTCCCTTGGAGGGGGAGGGGACTCAGGGATCCTGGGGTTTTCCCGAGGCACCTGAGCATATGGCGAAAGTCCTTTTTTTTAGTGAGGTAAGGTGTTAATAAGGTCCCGGTTCAGTGGTTGCCCTCACGAGCAAAAGCTCACCCCATGGCAGTAGAAGGACCTGGCTAGGCTCCTGCGGTGGTAGCGAATTCCCCCCCAGGCAGCAGCTCCAAGTGTCCTCCTCCGAAGTTGAGGACAAGAGAGAGGTGGGAGCTGCACCTAACCCCTTTTCCACAGCCCAATTCTTGTGGTATCTCTGCCCCTCCATGAGAAACCTCCCAGATAAGAGGCCAGCCAGCTGCACCCTTCCCGGGGAAACTTCTTGTGTCTCTCTTAAGTACTCGGTCATTATTGTCTCTTAGCAACAAAAAATGGGAGAAAATTCTCAAAGAAAGAAACAAAAGGAGAACTCCTAAACCCCAACACATGCACTGCAAGCACTAATTGCAACACTGTGTACACCAGTATTAAACTGGTGACTTGACAGATACACCTGAGTCTCTCAGCCATCCCTCTCGGCCCCAACCTATATCTCACGAACATTGCAAAATCCACTTCCTTCAGCAGATTACACCTAGTGCTACTGGCTTCTCAGCAGCAAATGCTGCCACCACACCCTGGCCAGAGCCACTGCCAACTGATTGTGTACAGCATGAACACATCAAGAGAACAAACAGGAACAGAGAACAAATGCAGAAGATTTTACAAGGTACTTCAGCTCACCATTAAAACTTTTTAGGTAATAACTTCGCACCTATCTTAGGTCACTACTCAGAATCCCTATCCCCATTGTCTTGGTTTGAAAGATAGGTGTCTGCTAAGGAAGGTGGGAACCTCCCTGTAAAATGGAAAATATGACCACCTTTTTCTAAATTATTATAACTTTGAAATTAAGGGGTTTTCAGACAAAGATATGGGAAAAGGAATAACAATTCTTTACTAGTATGTATAACAAGGGAAACAAACAACAACAATGGCAGCAACAACAAACAAAAACAGAAACCCAACCATAGCCTTCTCTTAGCTGTCAAGCACTTTCCCCTTTGGTGCAGTTATGGTCCAGCTGGGCAGGGCAAGTGCGATAATTCTTCCGCAGCTGCAGAGGGCACTGTGGTGCAAGCTCAGTCGCTTCTTCATGTGGGTAATGGCAGGTGCAGCCAGTGGAAGATACTGAAAAAGGGCTTCCTTTACAACCTCACAGGGGCAGCCGGTCCCGGTGCCCCGCCAGATAGTGAAATGAGCTGTAGCAGGAACCTTGGAAGCAGCAAGTTGGAACGGCAGAGGCGAGCAGACCCCAGAGTGGCAAACAAATTGTAACAGAAACTCCGCAGCTGTAGCAGGAGCCGCAGGGTGTCCCAACAGGCAGGGGGTGAGGAGTTACAGTGTAGCAAAAATCCCATAGCAGTGGCAGAGAAACGGTGGAGCTGGGCAGCAGCAGCCCAGCAAATTTTTCCCACAGCGGCCGCAACTTGTCTCCCCTTCAATACAGAGAGAGCTAGAGAGGGAGAGAGAAGCCGAGCCCAGCCCCTCACCCCCAGCCAAAATCTCAAGGTATCTTTGCCCTTCCCAAGAGAAAGCCTCCCAGCTAAGATAGTGCCTCCATCTGCAGTCCTCCCCCTCCCCCTTGGCTGCATCTTTTGTCTCTCTTAAGTACCGGTCATTATTGTCTATTAGCAACAAATGGGACAAAATTCCATGACAGAAAGAAGAGGAAAAAGTCCTAACCTCCAACACCTATATAAAGGAAAAAAAAAAGGTATATTTTTTACAATCACCCTTAATTTATAGCTACTGTATTGCCTGAAGCACAGACACAAAAGTAAATGTGACCATTTTCCTCCACTTACCTTTCTTGTCAATAGACTTTTACGCCTCATTCCACAAGCCTCTAACTGAAGACGCCCTCGCAATGCCAATTCAATTAACATACAACCACGCAATCCAGAGGAGATGCAATCATTCCAAAATGATGTGTAACCCTGTGAAGAATGAAAGGCAATAAGATAGTTCCATTTCCACCTGAAAGCAAATAGAAAAAGAGGCTTACTGCATTCTCTAAATAGTTCTTTGGCCCTCATACACTAGCATCACCAGTCAACTACCATTCCTGTACTGAATCATGAAAGAGAAAACAGACTCATCCTCTATTAGTTTTGACACTTGGTCTCTGCTCTTTAAAAAGAAGGGAAACTTCAGGAAAGAGATGCAAAACAAACCAGCAAGATTTTAAGAACTGGGAGATATAAAGTGTAGTTTATATGTAGTCAGAAGACCTCCATGGTCTGCAGGGACACAGCTGCTTCACCATGGTCTTTAACACAGGCTGCAAGGGAATCTGCTCCAGCACCTGGAGCACCTCCTCCCCTTCCTTCACTGATCTTGGTGTCTGCAGAGTTGTTTCACATATTCTCACTCCTCTCCGGCTGCAATTGCTGTCATGAAGTTTTCTCCCCCCTTCTTAAATATGTTATCACAAAAGCGTTACCACCATTTCTAATTGGCTCGGCCTTGGCCAGCAGCGGGTCTGTCCTGGAGCCAGCTGACATTGGCTCTGCTGGACATGGAGGAAGCTCTCAGCACTTCGCACAGAAGCCATCCCTGTAGCCCCCCCGCTACCAAAACCTGGCCACACAAACCCAATACAGTTGTTCTAATGTGGACTGCCAAACTTCAAGCTACATTTGTTCTATGAACCACACTGCCACACTTTTTCAACTATATTTTTATATACAGTTTTGCCATAATGGGCAAAAAGTCCTTCATAACAATGTTTAAGCCATTAACTACAACATTACAGTCTCTCACAAGAGTAGCAACAGTTAAATATTAAAAAACATGCAAGAACAGTATCTAAGACAAAAAAAATATTTCTGAGAAATTATTTGTTTTTTGAGAAATTACTGTGAAAACACTTGTTACAATTCAAAAGGACTTTCTAAAACTCCCATGTTGTTGCATCTCTGTAAAAACATCCACTTTGTGCTTCTTCAGAGAAAAATTCAGTAAAAAAAAGACTCCCTTTCATAAAATTTATCCTAGCCAGTAGCAAAGACTAAAATAAAGGCCAATACAACTTTATTCTTTTTGCAAATAAAAGCTGCCAATGTATAGAGATATCAGATGCATACATCAGAAGTCTGCTAAACACAAACCAGTCACTAATGCATGCCATTAAATATAGATTTCTAGGAACATGATAATATAGATTATATAGATGACCTATACTTTAGAAAGTAATTACTGAAATATGTCACAGACTTTTTTTAAAGGCCATAAATAGAAGGTTGGAAAGGCATTTAAGAATTTGGATAAGTCAACTCAGAGTTGATTTGAGAGTAGCTGTTACTCGCAAAGAAGTCAAACATTCTGTAAATTAAGATTTTGGTTCACACCAGACATTTCTTTGCCAAAAAACAAGCAAGATGGTGTGCAATATATGCAAAAAGAAAGACTCCTACACTCTACTATTTTCAATTAAATAGCCTCTTTACATAAAAATAATTTTTGAAATCAGACTTTACAGAAGCAAACTTACAGCTGTGGCATGATAAATATATACTTCTTTCTATTTCCAGAAAGTGTTACATTATTATGCAAACAATTCAAGTGCTAGAAATTTTTTCCCTTTTTTAGTAATGAAAACTGAATTTATTTTTAAAATATTTTTCAATTAAGTGACCTCAACTATAACACTTCAAGTGTTGGAAATGTTACAAAGTTTAATTTTTTTTATATATAACTTTAGTCAGGGGTTTTGTTTGCCTTTGCCCAGGGGGAAAGGAACTGAAGTTCCTTTTCAAAGGACTGTTTCACCATTCAAGGCCTGATGACCTTAACAAGACTGGGAGTAGCACAGAAATACACAAAAAATAATGACCATTAACAAACATCAACTCCAAACATCACCCCTGGCATGGTCCGACACAAGTGGTCTGGGAAGAGATAAGAGAAAAAAGAATGAGAACCTAATTAACATCAAAGGCAAAGGGATCAATAACCAATAGGAAACCAAATACTAAGAACTGTGTAACTTGGGACCAATGAACATTGACCAATTAATTTCTCTGGGTTTTGACTGTATAAGTATGCGAAAAACCTAGTAGAAATCATGTGTGATAGAATGATTTTCTTTGCACAACCTGGGCAATGTCTGAATGAAATTATTTATGTTGCACATCCTGGCCAAAACAACATCCTGGCCAGAATAAAGTAATGCCTTGATTCTCTAACACTAAAAATGTTCTTGGAGGGTTTTTGTTTTTCCCGCAGTTTTGGTGACAAGATCATGTAGTGTTTTTCAGAATACTTTGTTTTACCCGTAAGAGTTACTAAAAATCTCTTCCCACTACAGAAATATACATTTTCTCTCTAATTTTCAGTTAACTCTTAATAGGGGAGCAGCAGCTCTACTATACCTGGCACAGGCCAGAAAAGGCTGAGGAAAAATGAAAAATCCGTGAAAATCTCCAATTCAAAAGAAAGGAAAAAGAAGCACTTGCAGAGTTCCAATCCTGAGGCTTCAAAATACACACATGCTAATAAAATAAAAAAGTTATGTTTAACGTAGTTGGTTAAGGCCACCTATTTACAGAACCTTCTACAGCAGAATGTAGACTAGATGCCAAAACATTTCCTGATCTAACCCACTGAGTCTCAAGCTATTATAGATTACTTTGTAGATCCACAGTCACGGCAAACAGTAATCAGCTTTTGAGTCTTTAAAAAAGCATCATAAAGACATGTAATAGTCTGTGAAGATAATGGAAGGTTACAATAGCCTGCTCACCATAAAATTAAATAATTTTTTTTTTTTCCACAACAACAGGCCCCTTGGGCCCATCCTCAGGTGGACCTGCATATTCAGTATTAAAGGTCAGTGTCAGGCCAAAGTCTTGGCCCTGACTCTGTGGTGCTGTGTTTTTGTTCAGTTTTTGTTATTTTCCCAAATGGTTCATCCTGATTTCCCCCCCTGCCCCAAAAGGTTTGGTACCATCCAAAGTTATCTCCTCCCTCACCCTTTGTCCACCTCTTCCTGTCTCTACCTCTGTTCTAGAAAGTCCCCTGTCAATCCCAAATTGTTTCCACTCCTGTCCCTTGGAAATCCCCTAATAATTCTCGAGGCACAATTGTCTTGTTAGGCTGTATCTGTTCCCTTTGGTTTCCCTACTAATCCGTAGAAAACAATCCCCGCCTCATGTGTACTCCCTTAAGTTCTCCCTTACTGGTTGTAAGGACGGTACCCTCCTCTGTTTATAAGCCTTTGTTTGCTTGTTTTCGCAGTCTTTTCATCACTGACCCTTTGGGGTAATAAACTGCTCTGAGAATTCATACGAAGAGACCCCTCTCTGGTCCTTGCTTTGATCCTCGACGTATTTATAACTGGAGCTTTAGGCAGCAGCCCGTTGCTGCCAGCGAGAGAGGCAACCCTGGGCTGCACTGTGACCCAGACTGATCTGGTCCAGGAGCGGCCGTACCCAGCGTGATCCGGAACAAGGGCTAGCTGGGATTCTCCGGTATATTACGTAAGCTGGTGCCCAATGTGGGGCTCGATCCTGCAGGTCCCCCTCAGAAAGGCTGTGCCAGAGCATGGCGGTGCAGCGGAGCGGCAGCAGCAGAGCTTCCTCATTCCCTCGGGTTCCCTGGGAGTGATGGAGCCTGCACAGCCGCGCTTTTTTGTTTCCCCGGACCCTACGGGAGTGGCAGAGCAGGGAAATGAGCATGCACGGCTGCAGTGGCTCGCGTGCTCACCGGAGTTGCATGTGGATTTACAGCCTGTGGAACATCAGGGCCTCTGCTTGATTTCACGTGCTTTTTGGACGCCGCGGCTTGCAGAGGTGAGGAGCCAACCCTTCAGCACCTGGGAGGGACCCCTTCAGGATCAAGGAAATTTTCCTGCAGTTTTTTTTGTTCTAGGAACAGTCAGTGGTGAGTGCAGAGGCACGGGGTGTGCGGGTATTGTCCCCGCAGGAGGGGGGCACAGGGCAAAAAGCCACATGGTTGGCTGCGCAGAAAATCCTGACACCCCGGACCGGTTTCTGGGTCCTTTTTCTTTAAAGATTTCCTTCTGCTGCAGGGAAAAGGCAGATTGGTTCCTACACAGGCAAGATGGATGTTCAGTTGTCCGTGCAGCAGAGGGAGGTTTTTGTTCAAGTTGGGAAAGCCCTGATGGGAGGGGGAAATGCAGTTTTCTCAGGGTTTGTTGAAAAGGTTTATTCACTGGCTGTTCTTTCATTTTCCGAGTGTGTCTCCTAGAGATGTTAAAAAGGTGACTTTTTGGAATTTGACAAAAATGGGAGATCCCTCTGGGGAAAATTTTTTTCCTTTGTAAAAATTCAGTTGGTGGTAAGAGACCAAGAAAGAGAAAAGGACCTAGGAAAAGTGGAAAAACAGCCGTCTCAGTTCTCCTCAGTTCTCCCTAAAGCCCCTTTTCCCCCACCCCTTTGTCCCAGTCCCTCTTCCCCTACACCATGTGGGTCGGGGGGAGCAGCCCGCAGAAACTCAGAAGTGCAGGGTTTTAACCGACTCCCTGGCTCCCCACAATCTCCTCGGTACCCTTGCCCTGGCAGCAAGGCGCCTGCTGCCAGGGACCCTTCCCTAAACCCTCAAACCAACCCCTTTGTCCCAGTTAAAAATCTCCAAGTTGTATCTCAAGGCAGTTTGTTTCTGACTCCTCAAAATGACCCCCGGAGGGCACAAAATGGTGGTGGCCACATCGCCTGGTCCCCAACATGTGCTTCTTCTTCCCACAATCCCTTTCTCCTTGTCTTCTCCCCTTTGACCAACCCCTTCCTGTCCTTGAACTCCTCCCATCCCTCAGGTACCTCCCCTTTGTCTGTGTCAGCCCCTTCAGCTCGACCCCCTCTGTCAATCAACCTGGCTCCACCCCTTGCTCCACCCCCAATGACCCATGTTTCCGCCCCTTGTTCGTGTAGCTCTGCCCACCCTCTTCCGACTTCCGGTTCCCATGGTCTGGAACCCGGAAGTGACTGGCCCGGGAACCAGAACCCGGAATAGGAGGCCATTTCTTTTGCTGCTCCTGTTTCTTACAATAGTACGGGAACCCATCGGAAATGGGAGCCTTTCTCCTACCAAAAATAAAAAGGAGCTTTGCAGAGCACAGAAAGAGTTTGGCCGAAAAGGAGAATTTTTTAAAGGCTTGCTGAAAGCCACCTTTTCATCAAATGTGTTGGTTCCTAGTGACCTCAAGGATTTATTTTCATGTCTCCTTGCCCCTGCAGAATATATTTTGTGGGAGAGGACATGGAAGAGGTCGCTTCAGGATCTTCTTCCTGAGCTCTTGAAAAGCTCCAAAAGTGCAGTTGACGCAGAAAATAATCCTATTACATTGGATCATATAAGCGGCGAAGGTGAATGGTCTCAAGCATGCAAGCAGCCTGGGGCAATCCCTCCGCCTGTTCTTGAACATATGAAAGGAGTTGCCGAAAGGGCATATCAGATTATTCCCACAAGGGATGTTAGACAAAGTTATATTTCTATTAAACAGTCTACTTCTGAGCCCTTCCTAGATTTCATTGACAGTCTTTGTGCAGTGCTGGAGAATCAGATAGAGGACCAGGAGTTGCAACAAAAAAAGATCCTGGAGGTGGTGCAAAATAACGCCAATGACGTCTGCAAGAGAATCATCTTGGGACTTCCTGTTGATCCACCACCAGCCCTGGACCTCCTTGATGAGACATGCACGAAGTGGGCCATCATAGACACGGAAGACCAGTGAAAGGGACCCGGGCTCAGGGGCCAGACTGCAGTACCAGCCACCCTTCCATCCCAACCACCAATGGCTGGGAGAGTCAAATGTTACCAGTGTGAGCAGGAGGGACATATGATGCCGTCCTGTCCTTTTAAAAAAAAAAAAATCACACACACCAGGGGGGCAGGGGGGGCATGTTACAGCAACAAAAAACTAGAGGGGGAGCACGAGTCTGCCCTGCATGACGAAAGAAATAGGGCAGATTGCAAAGTTGTTGGGGATGTGGGGCAGATGGATTCTCCTAAGATACTAGAACCCCAGGAACCCCCACATTTTGTTACCACAAAGAGTCAGAATGAGCCCTTTTTGCTTGAGTTAACCGACTCCATGATCTTTAACACACCGGACTGGCAAACCATAACACAGTTGATCCTAGGCATGTTGGAACCTTTTATCGGACTGACAGTAAGTATCTTGTTGGGAACACAAAACACACACCCCCAGAGATTGAGATCGCTCCAGGAATTTTACCATCTAATCCGGAGCAAACAGTTCTCCTGGCATGTTGTGTCCATCCTCCCCTTTTCTTTCCTACAGTTCAAATTGTAGCCGAAGCTATTCCCATTCCTTATTTACCACCATCAGCGCCCAGACCTTATGATGATATAGAACTTTCTATCTATTGGGCTGAGGTAGTACGGGAAGAGAAGCCTTTAATCTGGTGCGCACTTAGGAGGGAAGGGGATTTTATCCAACTAGAAGGGATGATGGACACGGGGGCAGACGTGACGCTCATTCCACCACATAAATGGCCATCACATTGGGAGCTGCAACCTGTGGGTGGCAAGGTTTCAGGTGTAGGGGGAACAAAACTGGCAAAGAGATCTAAGAGCATTGTGCAAATTGAGGGACCAGATGGGCAATTGGCTTTAGTACACCCATTTATTGTTGATTCAAGCTATACCCTTTGGGGAAGAGATGCCATGTCCCAATGGGGGGTTAAATTACAGATCCCGAAAACCCCTCGGGATTTTGGATTGTGGCCACTGAGGAGTGCCCCATCCAGAAACTGAATTGGCTGACTGATACCCCAGTTTGGGTGAACCAGTGGCCACTGAATAAACAAAAATTAAAGGCGCTCAGCGATTTAGTGGAGGAACAATTGGCAAAATTGTTCAAATTTGAACATCCCACCCCACCCAATGCCAATCTCACCCTTCCTGATTTGCAGCACTCCTATCCTATCCTATCCTATCCTATCCTATCCTATCCTATCCTATCCTATCCTATCCTATCCTATCCTATCCCATCCCATCCCATCCCATCCCATCCCATCCCATCCCATCCCCCACCAGGACCTGTTGCTATGGTCAGTCCCTTGGCAGCTCCATGGAGACCCCATGACAGGGGTGGTTGCCATGGATACCAGCTCAGGCCTGGAGCCAGAGTCTGTTGCCATGGCAACCATTTGCAGTCCCATTCCCAGGGCCATGGGATCCCAGAACCACAGAATTGGCTGAGTTGGGAGGGACCCATCAGGACCCTTGAGTCCAACTCCTGGCCCTGCACAGGACACCCCAAAAATCCCAGCCTGGGCCTGGCACCAGTGTCCAAACGCTGCTGGAGCTCAGAGAGCCCTGGAGCTGTGATCGTTCCCTGGGAGCCTGTTCAGTGCCCGAGCAGCCTCTGGGGGAAAAACCTTTCCCTGAGATCCAGCCTAAACCTGCCCCTACTCAGCTCCAGCCATTCCCTCCTGTCCTGTCCCTGGGCACCAGAGTGAAGAGGTTCCCACAGCCCCCAGCCAGGGACCTGCTCCCAAGGCTGTTGCCAGGGCAGCCAGGGCTGGGACCAGCTGTGATGCTCGGTTTCCATGGGCCGGAGTTTAGGAACTGGATTCCCCAATTTTGTGCTCCCTCTAAAACTGTGCCGCCGCTCGCTGCCCTCCAGCCTCCCACGGAAAGTACAAAAGGCAAATTTGTACAATTTGCCAATCGTCAAAACTAATAGCCCCTGGAATTCTCCAGTCTTTGTCATCAAAAAGCCAGGGAAGGAAAGGTAGCACCTCCTCCACAATTTGCGCAAAATTAATGAGGTCATCGAGGACATGAGGTCACTTCAACTGGGTATGCCATCCCCTTCAATGC
The DNA here is from genome assembly GCA_013400495.1 of Nicator chloris. Taxonomy (NCBI): domain Eukaryota; kingdom Metazoa; phylum Chordata; class Aves; order Passeriformes; family Pycnonotidae; genus Nicator; species Nicator chloris. The sequence continues at coordinate 15,308 of WAAE01006927.1, forward strand.
TCCCTCAAAACTGGAATCTGGCTGTCATCGACATAAAAGATTGTTTCTTCCAAATTCCCCTAGACCCATCTGATGCCCTGCGGTTTGCGTTCTCTGTCCCCTCCATAAACAGGGAAGCTTTCTGGAAGCGCTACCACTGGAAAGTCCTTCCACAAGGAATGAAAAACAGTCCAGGTATTTGCCAGTGGCACGTTGCCAAAATACTGTCCCCAGTGCGTGCCAAGGTGGGGGAAGCCATCATCTTCCATTATATGGATGACGTGCTTGTGTGTGCCCCTGATGAGAACAGACTTACACAAATTTTAGATTAAACTGTTACTGCTCTGACTGCTGCGGGATTTCAGTTGCCGCAGGAAAAGATGCAGAGGCTGCCACCTTGGAGGTGCCTAGGGCTTGAGATTGCCAACCACACAATAATACCTCAGAAGTCAGCAATCAATGATAGGCCTAGGACACTGAGGGATCTCCCTCAGCTGTGTGGGTCCTTGAATTGGGTCAGGCCCTGGCTGGGACTCACCATGGAAGACCGGGCCCCCCTCTTCAATTTGTTGACGGGGGGAGAGGAGCTGGATTTTCCCAGGGGTCTGACTCAGGAGGCCCAGCAGACAGTGGAGAAGGTACAGTTGGCACTGTCAAGCCGGCAGGCCCATCGCTGCCAGCCAGACCTCCCATTCAGTTTTATCATTCTGGGAAAATTGCCACACCTCCATGGGCTCATTTTTCAGTGGGACAAGGACCAGAGGGACCCTCTCTTGATCACAGAGTGGGTATTCCTTGGTCATCAGTTCTCCAAAGGTATCACAGGCCACAAGAGTTGATGGCCCAGCTGATCAGCAAAGCTAGGGTCTGGATGCGTATGTTGGTGGGTTGTGAGTTTGCATGCATTCATGTACCAATTAAGTTACCAACAGGAAGATTGACCAAAGAGACTTTGGAGCAATTGCTCCGTGAAAATGAAATATTACAGTTTGCTCTACACAGCTACCCAGGGAAAACTTCAATTCACTGTCCTGGCCACAAATTGTTTAACTCTGAATTTAATCTGATCCCAAAAGAAAAGCAGAGTCGTAAACCCCTTAAAGCCTTGACCATTTTCACTGACGCGTCCAGAGGATCTCACAAATCAGTAATGACTTGGAAGGATCCTCAAACTCAGCAGTGGGAGACTGATGTTGAGATAGCTGAAGGCTCCCCTCAGGTCGTTGAGCTGGCTGCAGTCATCAGGGCCTTTGAGAGGTTTCCAGAACCAATGAATTTAGTAACCGATTTGGCATATGTAGCAGGGGTAGTGTCCAGAGCGGAGAATGTGGTAGTAAAAGAAGCCTCAAATCCAGCCATCTTTAATTTGCTCTTGAAGCTGATCTATCTAGTCTCCCACCAAGAGCAACCTTATTACATAATGCATGTGAGGTCATACACAGACCTTCCAGGTTTCATTGCAGAGGGTAACCGCAAAGCAGACGCCCTAGCTGCTCCTGTGCAGCTGGCTGGCCTTCCCGACATCTTTCAACAGGCCAAGCTAAGCCATCAACAATTCCATCAAAATGTTCCAGGTCTGTTTCACCAACTCCACCTGAGGCGAGATCAGGCCCAGGCGATTGTCAATACATGCCCAAACTGTAAAGTTCTCCGTGCCATCACTAGGATCAGGTGTAAACCCAAGAGGGCTTGGCAGTTGTAAGGTGTGGCAGACTGATGTTACTCATATTGCCCAGCTCGGGAGGTTCAAATACATGCATGGGTCGGTTGATATCTTCTCTGGTGCACTTTATGCCTCGGCCCACACAGGGGAGAAGAGCACGGATGCACAAAAACATCTCGTGCAGGCCTTCTCCACATTGGGGATCCCAAAAACTATAAAAATAGACAACAGTCCAACTTATGCCTCTAAGGCGTTTGCTGAGTTCCTGCAGCAGTGGGGGGTGGAACACTGTGGTAGTTTGGGGCCAGGAAGTGACGTCTCCCTGACCGCACAGACAGGTTAAATATCAGAGAGTTCAGGAAGACTGTCCTTTTCCCTTCTGGCCAGCAAAGCAGGTACAGCTGGGCCACCTCTCCGGCTAGAGCCAAGGGGTGGCCAGGCCTGGCTGTGATCCGGGGGGCTGCGGAAGCCCATGGAGGAGGAAGCAGCCTCTGACCCAGGCCGGTGGGCTCCCCTCTCTTCTCTCTCCCCCCAGCTGCGATGGGGGGGCGGG
>WAAE01006929.1:0-233658 GCA_013400495.1 Nicator chloris
GGCCCGGGCGCTGTCGCCAAGGCAACGCGCGGCCTTGCGCGGTCCCGGAGCCCCGCCGTGGGGAGCCCTGCGTGTCCGTGCCCCTCTCGTGGCCATGAACACCCCCCACGGGCACACACACACACACCCACCCCCCAGGGCCGGCTCAGCGGCGGGCACTCTGCCACGGGCTCCCACCCCGTGGCCTCACCCAGGCAATTAGGCAGTGCCTGGGCAGGGAATAACACCCAGGATTAATTAAGGCAGCTCCCATCTCTGCAGCCCCGCTTAGCCTTGCTCTACTGTGAAGCCACAGATGGGCCAAATAGTTTGGTGTGAGGGTGGTGATGATCTGGGGCTGCCGGCCCTGCGAATCGGCCTCCTCCCTTCACGCCTGGGGAGAAGCTGCCTCTGTGTCCATGGCGCCTTGGGAGCTCAGGGAGACATCTCAGAGCTCCACATCAGCTCTAGGGCTGATCTAGACCTTAGTGAGGGCTGCTGTTCTCTAGATGTGGAGACATCCAAAGCACCATCCCTGTATCTGGGATTCAGCTTTCAGCAACAGTTGGTCTTGAGCATCCCACAGCTACGTACCCCATCCCTTTGCCTAAACTCTGTATTCCCTTCCCTGGGAAGGGATGTGTTGGGGGCATGTGGGGGCGGGAGCCAAAGTAGCAGCAGGTGTTCCCCCAAGCCCCATTTTACACCACCTTTCTGTGTGGAGCAGGGCAAAGTCTAAAAACGGAGGGAGATCTCTAAGGGAGAAACTGGACAAAATAGGACTAAACCTGCCAGCCGGGAGGCGTAAAGCTGCTAACGTTACCTTGCTCACATCACTCGTGGAGGGTAAGTGACCAAAGAGCTGGGAGGGCTCGTTTGGAAAATGTGCCTGTTGTTTTTGCCAAATGGGAGAAGACTTGCTGTTGGGTCGCTCGGGTTTTCATTCTCCTTTCCCAGAGTCAGTGCTGCTCTTTGGCATTTGGAAGGGCGTTATTTTCTATGTCTTAAAAAAAGATCAGGTTAATTGTGTGCCTTTGCTTTTTGTTATAACCTGAAACGGGTTTGTGCGAGTCCTGCAGACTCAGCAAAGTGTTCTATTTTTTATTTGCTTTTAAGTTTCTGAGCTAGATGTTTTCAGGGCCCCATCTTTCTTGCTCATTCAAATGAGTAATCCCTCTGTGGAGTAAGCAGATCTCATTGGGAGCAGCAAGGGAAGGATCCCTGTGAAGGGGGATTGTGGGCTTAGCCCCATGAGAGACCCATGAGTATTGAGTTGGATGTTATAGGCAGCAGAGCTTCTAATACTTCACTGCTGTTCTTCTGCCACAGGTGGACAACCAAGCAATTTTAAATGTCAGAAACTGCAGCTACTTTAAGTTTGTCCTCCCTCCCAGCCTGCAGCCACGTAACAGTAAATCATTTAACTTTTCTGACATCTGCATTTGAGAAATGCGTGACCATTACTTCCTGAATTAATTTGGGAATCCTTGACCTCAGCCATGAATTAATGGTGTCCTGAAAGCCTCAAAGTTGCACCACTGCCAGCCCCCACTCCCTTTTGGTTCTCATTTTCAGAACACATGTTCCCTTGGCTATATCATTCTCCTCTGCTTTGCTTTGGCCGGAAAAGGTGCAACTTGCTTTTAATGCATTGAGATGTCTTGTGCTGTCTGTACAGGGAGGTGGGAAGCTCAAGGGTTTGCAGCCATTTAGTTTTGAAGCAGTGGCTGTGTCACGCTGGCTGACACAAAGTATGTCTGAGGCAGATTGACCCCTCTCCTTTCCCCTAACTTATGAGTTCGGCTGCATTTTAGACTCGTTCAGTTTGGAAAGTGCTTTTAAACTCAGCCTGAGCTGTCCAGGTTCAGCTTAAGTTTGGTTGTGTAGGCGGGAATCAGTTTTGTTGTTGCTTAGCATTCTGTGAGAAATGTTTCATGTTCAAAGAGACGGGGAAAGAAGCGCTGTGCGATGATGCCGAGCGTCATTTTTTTAAACATCAGGATTAGTGAACAAACTATTTTTATACTGCGTGAAAATTACCGCATCTTCATGTTTCTGAAAAGGCTTTGCAATTGCATTGACACGCTGTGGTAAAAAAATCACGAGGGGAAAACTTGTAAAAAGTCTAGATTTGGTAGATGCCTAACATTATTTGTGATGTTAATGAATATGGAGAAGGTTTTATGGTAATCCATTGTTCTGTTTGGCTTTCACGTACAATGGCTTTGAAAAGAATGATTTTTAAAAAAAGCAAAGCCAGAGGCCTGATCTTCAGATAACTTAGCGATGGTGGCTAATTTTGGGGAGATGATAGTATAAACATTGCTGGGGCTTTGAGTCTCGTAGCGATGAGGCAGTTTCTAGAGTACTGTTATTGTTTATGATCCGCTCCATTTTATGGAAACAAGCTCACTGGACTGAGGCTTTGAAGCTCTAATTGGCGCATGCGTTCTTCCGGAGCTAGAGCTAATGGCAGGAAGCCCTGCAGTAAAAACCAACTGGTTCAGGAAATTAAAACCAAAGATTTGAAAATCAACAAAACAGACAGACTCGGTGGAATGACCCTAAAATTCTCATGGTTAATCGTTTGGGGGTGAACATATAATTATATGCGATCAAGTTAAATTTTAAACACTTAGCTGTTTAATGCATTTTATTTAGAAGAGCTCTAGGAGTAATTATGATCAATATTAATCATTGATGCATTGCAAAAGAATATAGAGATGTGGCTGAGGCAAACACATTTTCAGAGTAAATAGCTGTGAATAAAATGTACATAAACGGCTCTCTATAGGTATGGAGATGTAAATTGGATCACACAGTCTAGGTGGATGGAGCTTTTCTGTCTAAAAGTATTTCTTAGTCAATGTGAACTTTAAAAAATTCTTGTGAAACAATTGTTGTGAAAATACGCATTTGCATTACCTTCAGCTGAAGCAAAGAAAACTGCAAGATAAGATGTAATTAGCATTTCTGGCCCTAACTTTTTCAAAGAGAAAATGTCCAAGCTTTTGAGAAGAAAAGCCCAAGTAGAATGTAGTGGTTTTTTGGAGTTTTTTTCAAATGGATTTTTACCTCTGTGCGATGTGTACTGATGAGCTGTGTTTCTTTCCATCCCCACCCGTGCCTCCCTATTCAGGAGAAGCAGTACATCTAGCTAGAGATTTTGGGTATGTTTGTGAGACAGAATTTCCTGCCAAAGCAGTAGCTGAATTTCTCAACCGACAACATTCCGATCCAAACGAGCAAGTCACAAGAAAAAACATGCTTCTAGCTACAAAGTAAGACATTTAACTTTCTGGCATGTTGCTGAGAAATAAGGGAGGGGGCCAAACTTGTGTTTGGGGCTTTTATTTGTGAAGATATTTGTTTGCTGCATAACCAGTGGCTGATGGCTTTGTAAGTTGTGAGGGTATGTGTTGGCTCTCTTGGTACAGGAGAACTCCACAGACCAGCTTGGTTTCCTTCAAATCAGTTTGTGCAGATTACCTTGAATGCGAATTGTACAAATTGAGGGTGGATGTTTAGTTACAGAAAAAGCAGTAATTCGTCAAAGCAAAACATTTTCTGGGCCGATTCACTTAGCATATCAATTTAAGTAGAAGGGGAAGGCTTCCTATTGACAGTAAAATAAACCTGGCACATTAAACTGATTTCAGTTCATTAAAATCGGCAATGGTTCTTCCTGCCTAAGCAGCTCTGTCACTTATCAAATACAGGGATATTAAAAAAATATTTGAAATGACAATCTGTACGCAGTTAAAATGCTAGCGGAGTTTATTGTTGGTGGGGCTGCCTAGACTTCCTGGTGGTGCGTGAAAAGAAAATGATTGTTTTGGTATGTTTGCTGGAAATTAAAAGGGTGGTTTAGTAGCCCTTAATTACCAATGGAGGTGTCACCAAAGGGCACAGTGCCAGAGGACACAAGCAGGAGATGGGAGCTGCTTTATGGCTGGAAGACATTAACGTGGGTTTGAGAATACAAACCGTTTCAACACGCCTCTGAGTTCTCTTGCTGTAAGGGGTGTTATTTCTCCAGCCATTTGTGCAGTGAGTGGGTGATATAACCTATCTTGTGCACCATGCCCTCGTGTCCTCCCTTCTCACCTCCCTGGAAGGAAATTTCCAGGCACTGGTTAGCGTCAGCCTTTCCCTCTGTGGAAATGTCCCTTTGGATTTGGAGACTGAGATTTACAAATATAAATGTTTCAGGATACCCTAATTTAAATCCTCAATTGCCCGCTCTGCCCTCACTCATTCTTCCTGACACACAGGTGTGTGTTTTACCCTTGTGAAGGAAGAGGCCTGTATGTCTCTCTGGTTCCCCCCCAAAAATGGAATCTTCTAAGTTATGGATAAATCCCTTAGCCTACCTTTGGATATCATAGCCTGTCTATTAAGCTTGCTCAGGAACTTTAAACTGTGTTTGTGCTCCAAACCCCAGCTGGGCAGGCATGTGTGTTTGTGGAGAGTGTTGGGGGCTGAGATATGGAGAGCGGTGGGGCAAGAGACGTGTCTCCGTGTTCCTGTTGTCTCCCTGTGTGTTGGATGGGGCTGGGGTGTGATGTGTGGTGTGCTGTCGTGTGTGCACGCAAGGTGAAGGGAAGAGGTTTGTGCGTGCTGTGGAGGTGTGAGAATTAGGGGGAAGGATGCATAGAGAGGAGAGGGAGAAGGGAGAGAGTGTGTGCGCTCAGGAGCAGGAGCCCCCTTGATCCAGGGGCTTGTGCAATCTAGCACGGAGAATGCACGGGCTTTGCTGCCGCCAGTGATGGTTCATTTCTCTCCCTCTCTCTTCCCTTCCCTCCCTCCCTCTGTCTCTCTGCTCCATTTGTGCTACAGACAGATCTGTAAAGAGTTCACCGACCTGCTGGCTCAGGACCGATCTCCCCTGGGGAACTCGCGGCCCAACCCCATTTTGGAGCCGGGCATCCAGAGCTGCCTGACCCACTTCAACCTCATCTCGCACGGCTTTGGGAGCCCGGCGGTGTGTGCTGCCGTCACCGCCCTGCAGAACTATCTCACCGAGGCGCTCAAGGCCATGGACAAAATGTACCTCAGCAACAACCCCAACAGCCACACAGACAACAGCACCAAAAGCGGCGACAAAGAGGAGAAGCACCGAAAGTGAGGATCCTACTTCCCACACTCCTTTCCCTTCCCCCTCATAGCCCATCGATCCATTCGTCTCCCTCCTCCCTCTCCCTGGAACCCAGCACCCCAGGCTACAGCAACAGAATGAGCGTCCTTCTGCCAGTCCTGTTCTCTGACTCTGCAGGACTGCTCTGCCCTCTCTCCACACCCCTTCCCAGCATCCACATTGCCATTTGCTCCCACCTAAATTCACCCCTCTTTCCACTGCCACCATCGTTTCACCCCAGTTTGGAGCCTAAGAGAACAGAACAGGGGGACGGAGCCAGCAAAGAAAAAAAGTTCTGTGTTGAGTTTGTGAACTTTTTTTAAATAAAACAAAAAGAGAAAAAAAAACCCAACAAAAAATAAAACAAAAAAGAAAAGGACTTCTTTTTCTAAAAATATATTAAAAAAATTAAAAAAAAAAAAAACAAAAATAAATAAATAATACTTAAAAATTCTATGAGCTTCACCGGACTGAATCACCACCTTCCCTTACATAAACTTCAGTTAAGATTGTAGCCATACTAAAAATGAAAAAAAAAAGTGAAAAAGTAAAACAGCAACAGCAGACATACAAAAGGCAAAAAAGACTGATGACATTTTATCAGTATTGTGAATAAACTTGAACACAAAACACAAGCTGTTCCATGTCATATCTTCAGTTGTAGAACTTTTTCCTGTCCAAGGTAAAGCGACCAACTTGAACTTTCTATTGCAACACGATTCACGGTTATTATATAAGGGAATCAGTGTTCATGTATGTATATATTTATTTATGTGTAATTTAATGGGAATTGTAAATATGGTGAGTCTGTTTTAAGCCTTTTTTATTTATCTGGTGATCTCGTTTACCTCTTGTTTAGTGGGTTTTAAATCTTCCCCTCTTAGTTCATCATGTGGTTCATGGTACTTATTTAGATATCAGAGGTTTTTTGGGGGTTTTTCTCTGGGATTCATCATTTTTAGCCCTGTTGTAGCATGTTAAAAGCGACAATGAAGCAGCTGAACAAATAAAAAAAACCATGAATTTTTATATATAATTAGTATGACATTTAGTTTCTCATTGAAGATAAAATAAAGTGATGTTGGACCCTGGCAAAGTTTTTAAACATGTTAGTGGTTTTACAACCCTTATGTGTTGTGGAAAATTAAAAAAGTTATTTTCATCCACTGTCCTTCTCCCGAAAGCACCAACAGAGCAATAAATTAATATTGTCTTTTAAAACAAGATTTAGCTTTACTTTCCTTTTTTTCCCCCTTTCTTTTTTGTCTTTCTCCCTTTCTTTAGTTTTTATTTTTATCCTTTTTTTTTCTTCTTTTTTTCTTTTTTTTTTCTTTTTTTTTCCCAAAGAACTTCAAACATTTGGGACCACCTGGTATCCTGTATTTCCACTGGCCATATTGGAAGCAGTTATAGTTGTATTGTATTGAGTTGTGCCGGCAGTAGTTTCCATGCCTATCAATGTATCATAGTCCTTTGTTGCCCAGATAAATAAATATTTGATACGCTTTATGTCGATTTTTTTATTCAGTAGCTGTCTTTACCCAGGCGTATTTTTGTTCTTGGCAGTATTTTTTATTCAGTATGGTTACAGTAATTGAGTTTAACTCTCCCTTGACAATTGCTCCTTGCAATAAGCAGCTGAACCCATTGTTTCCCTCAAGTATAATAAAAACTTACTTTCAACTTGGAGTTCAGAGCAGGGTATCATTTAGATATTCCACTGAGTCTGTATTCAGACAAATGACACAATAAAGCACAATGTATTCTTTTGGATAAAAAATTGTCTGTACTACTAACAAAAATGACACACTATCTTTTCTTTAACCAAAACATAATTTTATTTAAAAAATAAAAGTTTTATTTTATTTATGTTGACCTCTAGGTTTTTATTTATGTTTATATACAGCATACAGAATTATAAGCCTATAAAATTTTGTACATGTAGTTGTCCTAACGGAGAGCAGAGATTAAAAAACACATTTCAAGAAGGACATTTAAAAAAGAATCATTACTGAGAAAATACTGAAAATTAATGTATGAAAAAAATTTATACTGATAAATCAGAGCTGGGTGCTCCCTCCCCCTCAAGAAAAAAAAAAAAGCTCCGTAGTTGATGCCAACAAAATCATCTCACGGTTGTGAACTTTAGTGAAATCTTGCAGGAGACAGATTATTTCTGATTGATGGTTCGTGTTTTAGTGGAATGCACAGACTGACATTTTGAGATGGCTGTGTCAGTTTATAAGGGACTGAAATTTTTATCTTGAGTTTCTTGTGGAAACCAGTTGTGAAACAGGGAAGTTCACTTTAAAAAAATGGAGTGCGTGTCTTGAAGATGGGCTATAAAAACGTGAGAATTCAGATTTTGAATCTATTTGCCTTGGCCTGGGGGCTAGGTGAAGTCAGGATCAGGCTGGATTATGTTATATCATAGGAGGGGAGACTTAATGCAGTTTAGAATGTAAAGGCATTTTAAAGAGAAGGTCTCCTTTAAGTGCTGATGGTATTTTGGTAGTGGAGGCTGATTTTTCTTTCTCTTTCCTTCCCTCCCTGACTCTCTCTCTCTCTCCCTTTTTTCCCCTTTTCGCTCAGGCAGAAATTGAGGCAGTTAGGAAGGAGGTGTGTACAATAAAGCTGCACAGCGAATTAACATTTACTCATATATTTTGACGTTTGGTAGAGCTGGTGAAGCAAAGCATTAGATAAAGCCCAAGATGTTTCATTTTGCTTTGGTAATCTACTTATGGAAGGCAGTGTAAAATCAATCTTGCCTAGCAGAAAGAGAGTTGGTGGAGTCTAAATTCTATTTTCGAGAGCTAGCTAGTTTATAAAAATGGTGAATATTTTTTTTCTATAAATTGAAAGTGGATCTTTTGAATGCAAAGCTGCAATTGTTTTAAAAACAGTTATTTATTATTTCCAAGAGAGACTGGTTAACCGTAAAGTAGATGTAACAAAATAATGAGGTGAATGAACCCTAACTGTACATATTCTTGACATAAATGAAATGCACAGTATTGTAGCAGGTGAAGTGAAGCATTGTCTATCAGGGCTGTTTTTCTTGGCTGCATCTCAGATTGTGTGTGGGATCCTAACCTCAGGCACAATAGCATTCATAAACAGCAATACATTGCTGCTCTTTCTACAGCAACACATAAATACTCATTTTTAAACGAAAACAATCTTATTAAATACCATTCATTCATATCTGGATTTACAGATGCTTGTTACTTTTTGAAACCTGTACCAAATATAATCGTTTTATACTGGTCAATGTATAAAGCAGTCTTACGCTAGAACATTATAAGGTCATAATAAATAATGTTTTAAAGATATAATTAGCTACTTCATGGTCGGAGAGCACATTTTAGGTATCCTGCTGCTGGATTAGCAAGCCACCAAAAAACAGAAATGAAATGACCTTGCATAGATTTCTTTATTACTATTATTTCTAAGGAAGGATTTTACAGGCGATAATGGAAATCAGACTAGGTTCGGTTCAGCCTCTTCTGCTGTGACCAATGTGCAGTTACTAAAATGTGCTAATTACTTCAGCATTCTTTGGATGCATTTTTAACGTTGTGATCAAGGTGCAGCAGTGAAATTCTAGGTCATGCTTTTATACACTAAACAAAAATCTGTTGTTATTTTTTTCCCTCCCCCAGATCGGTTGAAGCGAGGGTGTGTGGTGGCTGAATGTTAGAGCGTTGCTGCCACGCTGAGCTAATTCCTACATGTGAACCAAAATACAGCTTGGTGATCTTTCACCGTGAACAAGGACAGCCCTCCTCTTTGTACCGTATTTTACCCCACCCTCCAAAAATCAAATATTAATATAATTTGAGATTTAACTGGTGGAACAGCCATCAGGACAGCAATGCCCCGCAGCTGAAATAATATTTAAAATAGAAGAGATTTGACATTTGAGAAGTCAGTGGCTTGAAATACCCAGTTGTACTTAGCTAATTCAGTCCTTAACCTCTGGTTTCAAATAAATCAATTACAGTCGATTCCACTTCAGTTCAGAAGTGCACAAGGTTTTTAGTTAATTGAATACATTTTATTCACTTGCTAGGAGTATTCATTTATCCAAACCCTTACATTTAAAGGCAATTTCTTTATTGTCCATGATGAATTCGACTGCATAATCAGATCAGCTTCTTGTTTGTTTACTTGTCTTCTACCTACAATTTAAATTCCAGAATACCCACTTCCCTTTCCCTCCTTGGTACATGCATGTCCCAGCCTAGAACGGATTCCCAGAGCCTCAGCCCTCATGTTAGGAACATGTAGCTAAAATAACCAGCGCCCTTCTGACAGGGAGCAGCAGGAAGTCCATCCCAGCTAGTGAGGGCACAGTGATTTAAACTGGCTGCGTAATCAAACGTGAAAAGTTGCGAGCATAAAAAAAGAAATGGTGCCTTCAATTTTGTCCCGTGCACCTTTTCTGCATGAAAGAGCTATGTCTCTGCTGCTTGCCCTGCAAGCAGCATAAGCTGTTAACTCCTAGAGAGGATTTGGAGCCAGCTTGGTGTCAGCAGGATAAGATTTTTGTCGAGCACTGGGCAATGAAGCTGTGTCCCTGATCCACTTTGAACCGATACTGGTATACACTTTGTGTGTGTTTGCAGAATCCTGCTGGCCTTGGTTTACTGTTTTGGAAAGGAAAGGGGTTAATTAGCATCATTATCAATCACTAATGCTTGTCTAACGTGTCCAAAGAATAATCAAGTTAGGGAACTGCATGAAGCTAACATCTGCTTCATTCCAGTTAAAGATTTTTCCTTGTATCGTCCAATTATTGGAAGTCCACACCAGTTTCAGGCTTTGTCAGGGCCATAAAGCAGGGTCAGATCGTTACAAATCTGGAATGGAGGGGAAAGTGCAATATAAATAACAAATGGCTTCATTATTTGAGTTACAGGTGCAAGAATGGCTGTGAAAATGAGTAGGGATTACTAGAATGTGTTCCTTCTTTTTATCTCAAATACGGAGGAAAAAATAAATCAGCCAAGCCCAGTTCTTAAATCATTTATTCTGCATAGGCTGCAGCCTCTCCACTTGCAGTATTTAGTTTAGTAGCCCCAAACTCCCAAAAAAGAGTAGTGTAAAGCAAGCATTTGGAAACAGAGAAAAAGTGAAAGTCTTTTATGACCCATTATTAGCAGACCCTTACTGGCTTCAGAATAGCAAAATAGCCTTGTTTTTCTTCTTCTAGTTTAAGTTTCTAGCCTTCCTTGTGTGGATGAAACAGCTGATGTTTCAGGCAGGGTAAACAGATATATATAGCTCATGATGGCAGTAAATATTTGTATCCTTGAACTGTTACTCCTTTCTGGTGCTGTGGATATGACGGTGACAAATCTGTGGTCTTTTATTCCCTCTTACAACAACTGCAGTCACATCTCTCTGATGCGGAGTTTAACTTTGGTGGCCCAAAATTTTTACCATACCAACAGAATGGATAGAGCATCTCTACTGGGTGAATGTAGTGTGGAAATCAGGGTAAGACTGTCAAGAGCTTTCTGGTAGTGTAGGAGGGACCTCCTGGTTCCCTGTGGCACTTTTCTTTCAGGCTCTGATTTTGCAAGGCACATGCAAAGGCACCCAGAGCCTGTGGTTTCCCCATGAGTCCCTCCCTCTCGAAACCAGGGCCCTGAGGTTACTCCAAGCTCCTTGGTTATTGTCCTGTTTGTAGTCACAGAGCTCATTTGCACAGTGGATCTTCAAACCAGGGCAAAGAAGGTAAACTGAGAAAGCATAGCTTAGGTGAGGAAAAAATTGTCTTGTGTTTAGCAGGAAGGTGGAGGACTGTCAGGTGTGAAGTGCAAGCCATTTCATCACGTTGCTCCTTGTGCAGGTTGTGTGCACGTACACACGTATCCTATTTTCTAGAGAAGAGCTGCAGCATCTACATGAAGACCTTTTCTGTCCAGAGATGCTCTGAAGCTCCACTGCTGTTGTTGCCTGTGGTATAGTTAATTCTTTTTGTAATACTTGATTAAAAGCAGATGCAGGGGTTCTGAATAGAGAGTTGTTTTCTCATGGGAGTGTGAGTTGTGCAGTTACACTCACAGGTTGAGGGATGTATAATGCTTCTATACAATATTTTTGGTTATGTTCCTACCTGCTCGTTCATCCCGCTGAACTTCCTGCCTCAGCACTGCTTTGGGCAGAGCTGGCCCCCTCCTCTCTGTGTACAATCCATCCTGATCCCCAAAGCTAAGGATAAAGAAGCAGAGACGTGAAATATTTGGGGCACATTTCTGGTTGTAGAACAGAGCATTTTTGGGGCTCCCAGGAGATGGGAAGAGCTGCATTCCCTTTTCTTCCCTCTTTCTCCTTCCCTTCCTCCCATTAAAATTTTCTGGCAGGTGCCCTTCCCTCCAGCTTGTCCTCCTTGCCCTCTACCTTGCTGCTGGATGCTGCTCCCTGTGCTTGTGCTGTCTCCTCCTCTCCTGTGGTGTTTATCTCTCTGCCCTGCAAAGCGGAATGGCTTGGACAGCAGCTGGGGACACACTGCCCACACTGCACCACATGCTGGTGCACTCAGGCCGGGGGAGGCCAGTGGGGCAGTGCTGAGGGGAAAGCAGGGGCTGTGCCTGGCCTCCGTGCTCTTTTTCCTCATTAGGCCTAATGAGCTACACTATACTAGTGCTAAAAATGTGCTCCTGCCATGCCTGCCTGAGTTTTGGAGCCTGTGTATGGGTGTAGATGATCCAGGACAGCAGCTGATGAGTGTCCCATTGCCATGGAGCCCTGATGAGGGCTGTTCCTGGCATGCTGATGTTTGGGATGGGGGCTGACAGGCTGACTGTTGGGGCTTCTTCCCACCCTTGTGCTCTTTGGAGAGCTTGCAGCTATTCTGCTGGAAAGGATGGGGTTTTGCAGGGAGCTAGGGAAAGAAAACAGGAGGTGGCTGTGGCTTAGAAGAAAAACAGATAGAAAAGGGGCAATTGAAGTTTTGTTTGGTATTTCCAGGAGTGTGTGGACATGGCCCTGGTAGGGGGTATGGAGATCACCCATTCCTTGCTGCAGCTTCTTTTGGAAAGTTTCCTGGGAAAGCTCTGGGGAAACTGGAGCCTCCAGCAGAACTGGCTGCTGCTATGACCTTCTTGGAGGCCGACTGTTTATTTGTTCACATTGCCATACCCGGGGAGGTTTTTCACCTAGGGCGCCTCTTGCTCCTGCCTATCTGTGCAGAGCCGGTGTGCCAGCACCGCGTGCACATGCAGCTGTACCTCGAGGTGTGTGTTCATCTATATTTTTGGGTGTTTGCGTGTTTGTTCATATCTATCTATTTATCTTTATGGGGGTGCATATTTATGTCTCCATCCCTGAGACTTTTGGAGAGGCTGGGATAAGAGGGGGTGGGGTGTGCTGTCTCCCGATAGTTGATATTCCAGGTTCAGCCTCTTTCTCCGCTCTCATTCTCTAAACCCAGCCAGGGGGAGTGTCGCCCCAGGCCGAACATATGCTTCTTTCCATTGCACTAATCCACCTTCAGCGTGGAGGAATAATTGCTCGAGTGTCCATGGCTCCTCGGCGCTTTGTCCCTCGCTGGCTCCCATCAGCTTGGCACACGCCATTTCAATCAAATCCTTTCAGAGCCCTGTCTCCTTTTATCACGTCCCCGCTCCGGCGAAAGGAGGGAGGGGAGGACCGGGCTCCCCGCAGCCCCGGCGGGCCGAGCCGAGCCAGACCGGGTCTCCCCACCGGCAACAAAAGGGCGGCCGAGCAGCACCGAGCTGAGGTTGCTCTGTCTGCAAAGGCGTTTGAGTATGATGTTGTTGTCGTTGGGGGAAAACAACAACAACAAACAAAAACAACAAAACCGCCCCCAAAATAAAAGAAAGCCGTCCCGCGGGGTGGTTGAGTTCTGTTCCTGTCACGGTGAAGAGCTCCGGTAGTCCACGAGGGTATTAGGTTATGAAGAGGTGTGTGGAACCCCCACCTCTCGGTGGCCGTGCTGTTGGTGATAGGGGAAGGGCTGGGAATTAGCGGCTGGAAAACTCCCGCGACTCTCTGTGGTCAGCGGAATGGGAGATTTTTGCAGAAATCTGCCTCCATCACGATTTTCCCCTTTCACCCGGCGGAGATAGCCCCAGCCCGGCAGGACAGAGCGCCTGGGCACGGAAGAGGAGCAGGGATGCCTCTGCCCTCCCCGGCGGGCTCGGGACTCCGGAGGGGCACGGTGGGGCAGGCTCTGCCCCGCTGCAGGGAAAGGCTCCGTCTTTTACTTATTTGTTTTGACTCTCTTCTCCTTCACACGTGGGAGTCCTGTTCTGTTTCTGATGTTGAGAAGGGGGTGAAAAATTCTACCTAGGAGTCCCTAGCTGAAGGAGTAAAAGAAGAGCAAGGCAGGATGGTTAACCTAGGGAGATTTAAAATTAAAGCGGAAAGAAAAGGGGAGGGGGGGAAAAAAAAGAGAGAGAGAGAGAGAAATGTGTGCGATCTTTACATCCTTGCGGGACTCTTCAGGTCTTTCTTACTTCTTGTTTTTGCGCAGCTGCCTGAGATGGCTGAGGGGGGGCAGCTTCCCCATAACCCCGGGCTAGCACCGCGGTCGATCCCGGGCCCACCTTTCCCGGGAAGGCCGCTGCGCTCCCTCAGGCTGCCTGTTGTCCTGTCCGCCTTGCTGCTGCTGGGAGGCGGGGACAGAGGGGCTCCGGGTGGGGGTCCTGCCTCCCCCATCAGCGCTGTTGGGTCCGCCGCAGGTGAGGACCGAGACTTTCACAAGAGAACGGGGTGTCGGGCTACCGACGGGATGGCCGCATTTCACACCCTGGCGTCCCTCCGTCCTCCCCACCCTGCGCTCCAAGGGAGCCCGCAGAGCCCCGACCCGGGAGAAACTGCCTCGGGAGCTGCGAGGGGCTTTGCCGCGACACACGGGCCGGGCGGCGAGAGCACCGGGGAGCTCCGCGGGGGCAGAGCCGCCCGCAAACACGCGGCCGCTCGGACGTGTGCCGGAGTTTGCTCCTCTCAATGTGTGCCCCGTGAATCCCTGAATAGTTTTTTTTTACTAAAGCGTGGGTCTTTCCTGCTGCTGAGAAAAAAACCCCGCCTTTATCTACCTATCTATAAAAAAAAAAAATTAAAATCCGCTTTCCACTATTCCACTACGTTTGTATTTAACCGCAACATCCACAGAAATTGCTTTATGAAAACCAGACTTTTCTATGAAAAGACTCTTCTGGCAGCAATTAGTCTGGCTTTCTTCAACAAAATTCTTTGTAATGTCATTCAGCGGAAAAAAAAATAATCCTAGGATAATTCTGAT
Organism: Nicator chloris; assembly: GCA_013400495.1. NCBI lineage: Eukaryota > Metazoa > Chordata > Aves > Passeriformes > Pycnonotidae > Nicator > Nicator chloris. The sequence continues at coordinate 14,397 of WAAE01006929.1, forward strand.
TACACAGTTAAAAAAAAAGAGTAAAATAAAAATATTAAAATTAGCATATTCGGGTTTGCTCTGGAAAAAAAAAAAAACAAGGAAAAAAAAAGGTTTAAATTTCCTATTGATCGGAAAAAACTCGCTGAGACTGTGCGAGGGTGGGCTTTCACGGGAAGAGACTCCTTCGGTTCCTGTGTGATGTGCGTAGATGGCATTAACGCACACACTCGTTACCGACTTATTTTGGGGCTTTGCCTCAGCCTCGCAGCCCAGCCCCACCTCGGCCGGGAAGCGGCAGGCAGGCGGGCGGGAGTGCCGCTGCCTCCAGTGGGAGGCTCGTGTCCGGCCCCACGCAGCTGCGCCCGCCCCCCGGCGGGCAGCGCTCGGCTGAAAATCGCGCGGTCGCTCAGCGCGCAGGGAGAAGCGCTTCCCCCTCCTCCTCCCCGGGAGCTGGTTGTCCCCGTGTGGGTGCCGAGCCCCAGCAGAGAAGAGGTTGTCACCCCGGCTCCTGGGCGGCACCCAGCTCGCTCCCTGCCTGCCGCCCCCTGCCCACCGGAGGAGGATGAGGAAGTGGGGGAGTGAGGGGAGAAGAAATGTGGCCCCGGGAGGCGAGGGAGGGTGGGGGTAGCTGCCTACCTGGAAGCGAGTCGCGGATGCTCGGGCAAAGCCAGTCCCTCCGCCTCATTCGCAGGTTTTTGCTACTTTCCCCCTCCCTCTCTCTCTCCGTGCTCTGGTGAAAGGTTGCATGTTCCAGCCTCAGAGAGTCAAACGTTAAATTGTTAAAACAGAGGAGGAAAGGAGGGGGTAGAGGGGAAAAAGAAAAAAAAAAAAAAAAAAAAGAAAAAAAGGGCGTGTTGATATTTCAGATATTTTTAAAGGTCGGTTTTAATTAGGTTAAATACAAGTATTATTGGCCCAGAAGCACATACTGCAATAAGCTCGTTACAAGCCTAATTGCAAAGAAAAAAAAAAAAAAAAGAAAAAAAAAAAAAAGGGAAGAAAACTGCGTGTGGAGAGAGACCCTGTACTCTTTTGGCACGACCCACCTCCTAAAGTGCGTGCGTGGGGATGCGCGGTAACCGCGGCGTGGGGCGCCGCGCAATCCCACGCGGGACAGCCAGGGCAGGCTGCGTCGTGCGCATCCCTCCCCACCTCGGCTTCCATCCTTTGGGGATGAGTTTGGTATTTGCCCGCTGTGCTTGCCCGGAGTGGGGGGCTGCTTTTGCGGTTGAGCAAGGTTTGGGGTGTCTGTGCATGAATCTACTCTGAACTTGCCGTAAAGCTCAGTCCCTCTCGACCCTCCAAAACAGCTCTTCTCCCCAGCTGGTCCTTCTCACTCAACCCCTTGGCAACACAACTTGCGGGGGCGAAGGGGGAGCCATTTGCCCCGAATCACAAATTTTCATGGCTTGGAAAGGAAAAAGGTAACCCTCATGTCTAGCTCAATTAATAAACATGGTGATTTCACACCCAAAAGGAGGACATTATTTCACGGGAGCGCTATCAGCTCCATCACAAAGGGTCACAGCGCAGCTGTGGCGAGCCCGGGGTTATTATGCAGCCTGATGATAGGATCCCGCTTGCCATCCCGGCTCCTTCCTCGGGGCGACCAATAGCCCCCGGCAGGGCTTGTGCCACCTCATGATAAAGGACTTACCCGATGTGTGAGGAAATGGAGCAGCTTTCAGATGAGAGGTAATAAGCTTGCAGGCGCAGCCCCAGCCCTTCGTTTCCCCCCCATCCCCCGTCTCCTGCCTTTCCATTTAACTTTTTTTTTCTTCTCTCCTCCCCCCAGACAACAACAGCAAGAAGTTATTATTCATTTGAACGCAAACCTGACGCTCGCTCTCACCTTCTCCGGCCCCCTGCGGCGAGCAGAGGCGGGAGACCCCAGTCCCCCCTCCCGGCCAGCCCTCACGGCTGCCGGTGGCAGGAGGAGCTGCCTCCCCGCAAGGAGGGACAGTTGTGGCTGATGGATTTCTGGTGTCAGGAATTGGGTCCAGAAGCTGTGAGGCAACATATTAACTGCGATCCCATAATCTCTTAATCACATTACATTTTAAGTGAGCATGTGTAATTTCACCCATCAATGATTTATTTAAGCAAGGGAGCACAATTACTTGTCTCGCACACAAACGCTGGCTGAGGGAGCATTGTTTGCCAGAAATAAAATCTGCGGTTTCAGGGACTATCTGTTTTTCCGTGCTGAGAAACCCCAGACCCCCGCTCCTGAGGACAGGAGTTAGGCGGCTGATCCTCCTACACAGGCAAGGCGAGGGCGAGGTTTCCCACCCTTCCCATCCATCCTCTTTCCAGAATCAGCCCGGCAGCAATGTCTGACGCTGGTGCGGTGAGAAGTGTCTTCAGCTGCCCGGTCCCTCCCCGGTGCTGCCCCTAAGCTCTTGCTCGCGGGGACGTGCCAGGGAAGCCAGGGGGAGGTTTGCTGGCGTGTGGGGGATCTGACCCTTCTGCACCGTTTTGACTAAAGCAGGTATAATTTATCGGGGGAGCCGATATTACACGGTGTCACTCTTCCCGAAACCTACATTAAAGAGGAGGGAAAGTCGGGTAACCTCTCCTGGCGCGTTGCTGAACACTGGTCTGGGCATTTGTCTCCTCCGGCTCTGGCCTGGACACATCCGGCACGCTGAGAGCTGAAGCGCGCCCCGCATTTTGGCACACCAGCCCGCCTAGCCCGGGCTGCCCCCCTTCCCTCCCCTCCGGGCTGAGCCTTTTAAGTTGCCCCAAGACGAGCAACGCGACGTTTCAGCGGGAGGTCAGCATCCTCTATCAGCATCCTCCATCCTCTCTTCTTTTCGGCCCCAGGGCCAAACTTACCACCAAACTGCCGGTGCCGGGATCCGCTTTCCCGGCTGCGGGGCAGCGTCCCCGGCAGCTCCCGCCTGGGGACGGAGACCGCCGGCGGCCAGACCTCCGAGCCTCACCGTCTGCCTGCGGAGAGGGTAGACGGGCACGCAGGGGACTCCTCCGGCTCCCCCAGACCACCCCCTGGCTCCAGGCCTCCTGGTCCCGTTGAGCAGCTTGGCCCCAGCACCAGGCTGGAATCACCTCCACAGCTTTATGTTGTTATCGTTATTATTGGTATCATTGCTACTAACCCCCCGGCAGACCGCTCTGTGCAGAGCGGCCGCCTCCAGCGCCCGCGGCCAGAAGGGAAAACCACCCGAGAAAAGCGTGGGACTGCCCTGGAGCCGAGGACTTCCTCAAACCGGGCTGGAGTTCTACATCTGCCGCTATCTTTACTAAATAGTCGATGGAAGAAGGTCCCCGAGAGGTAAAAGGCTTGGCTACACAGCGAGAAAAAGACTCTCCTCCTCTTTCAGTAGCTTTAATTTTTTTTTCTTTTTTTATTTTCTGGAGCTGCCTTAGTCAGGCATTTGGCAGATTTAACGTCGCAAAGGAAACAAAGGAAAAAAAGTAATTACATTTTTGGAAAACAAACAATAATTACATGATACAATCGGTATAACAGTAAGCGAAACACAGCAGCGGGAGTTAAAAACAATATTCTAGCCATGGAGATGGGCTCCGCCGCTGACTCAGCGGTTTTGAATACTCCAAATTATCCTTACATCGGATTCCGGTAGCGCAGTTCAGCTGCAGTCTACTGGCTTTTAAATTAAAACATATCTCGCTGATTAGGCACGTATTAGGGTCTAAAAAAACCGAAAAAACAAATCAAGGAAGAAGGTTTCTCAAGGCAAAAATTATTCTGGTGGTTCAGGAATATTTTATGAGCCCCTTTTTCCCATCCGTATGTCAAGCGAGGAGCTGCGTTTGGAGAGGCAGCCTCTGCTCCCCGGTTCCCGATGCCCGGGGCGGGGGCGGGAGGGGAGCAGGAGCGGCTGCCTCTCATCTGAACTGCTGCAGCACCTGTCACCTGGAGAAGCTGTGACTTCACATGCCCCGCGGCTCTGACTTCACGTTGGAGCGTATTATTCCATCACTGAGCCGTGTTGACATAAACACTTCCTCCCCTCCACCCCGACTGTTTGTCCGACTTTCACACGAATATTTGGGATGATGTCTAAGGCAGCAGAAAATAAGTGCGTGTGTATGTTCTTTTTTTTGTAATTAACAATTTTTTTTTCAATTGACTCAGTTTTATTTTAATCAAGAGCCCTTAGGATTAGTCGTAATGATATGAATGGTTAAAGTGGGAAGAGCTGAAGGCTCAAGAATGCTGTCTCCTCAGAAGAAAATATCAGACATCCCACAAGAAATAGCTGTGCAGAGTGTAGGTCTTATGTAAATGGATAGAAATCATAGGGCTGCCTGTGTAGTGTGAAGTGTACGTGAAATCTAGCATTTGTTCAATCAAACCTTTGTTCTGCTTCCCATTAACTGCCAAACCAAAAAGAAGAGGAAAAAAAAATAAGGAAAAAAAGGAAGAGAGAAGAGGTAAAAAACCAACTTTGACTCCTGCAAAATTCTGATTCCCACCACTTAAAACGTTTATGCCAGAGAAAAGTTTTGAGTTGTGCCGTTGCTCAGTCTCGGTACTGCCCTCAGGATTCCCAAATTCCCAGTGAACAGGCACACAAACGATGATGACAACAACAGCAGCAAATACGAGGCTCCTCGCCGCCTGCTCTATTGGGAAGCTAACCCAGACAGAAGTGGCAACTAAAGCTTTAAACCCTTTGGAAATTCCTTTCTGGTTTAAGAGAGCCAGGGGGCTTTCGTCCTCTCCCTGCCGTTGGTTGTGAGGAAGGGCAACAAAAGAGGTAAAATGCCTTCTCCAACTAACTGGCTCAGCGTTTCACATGCATCAAAGGGAAGGCAAGAGCTAATCCGAAAATGACCACTTTAATGTACACGAACCCATGGCTACAGCAGCAGAACCGAGGGGGATTTTGAACTCTCCACCACAACAAAACCCTACACTTAATGTCATAATAACAGATATTAAACAAAGGGGAATGAAAGGAGCTCACGCTGGGTTTTCTGCATTCTTGAGTGTAATTAAAAATATACAGAAAAAAGACATACTTTGGGTCAAAATGGCATGAGAGACGCCTTGTGGCAGTGAAGAGGCTGCAATTATCAGCTTAGAGACAATGTCCTAGAGGTCTTATTCACTCTTCAGCTCCAGGGGAGCTGAAAGCCAGTGCAGGGGTGAGTGGGACATATGCACCCAACCAGGGCTGAAAGGGCTTAGAGAAAAGGGCTAAGGGACATTTATCCTCTCCTTTCCCCTTCCCCTAGACAGCAAAGGGAGACTAAAACAAATACAGCAGAGCCCGGCAAGGGTTTTTTGTGGATTTTTTTTTTTTTTTTGAGGCCACTTGGACTGCCCTTCCATTCAAATGGAGCCGGGGTGTTTACTTAGTGTCAAGATTGTATGACTGTGGCTGCTGCCTTTGGAGCTGGTGCCGCCAACTGGGAGGGGAATCCTGTGGTGAGCAAAAAGTGCCCTGCATGACAATACCTCCCTGGGGAGAAAATACCTTGCGGAGAAGGGATCTTCTCCAAAACAGCAGGCCAGAAACTGGAGCCAGACGAATTCAAATGCAAGATAAGGCACAGGCAGGCGATTTACCACTTGAGGAAGTTACTGAGAGCCGAACTGGTCCTATTCCCCACTATATTTTGGCAGAAGTGCGAATGTCCGTACAGGTGACGTGACTGAGTCTAATCCAAGTGACTGGGCTCGATATAGTGCACAGCCTACTGTAACAGAGGTCTGATGAAGCCCTCGAAGCTATGACTAATAAATGACTTAAAGACTTTGTGATCTGGCGCCTTACAAATATCCACAGTGCTGTTTTCGGGTATTGGTGTTTGGCTGATGTTACTTAGATGTAACAGTAGACAAACTGTCTTCTCCTTGGCTTCTGTGAAAGCAAACCTCTTTCAACGCTTGCTTATTTTGTTTCCAGAGGAGCCAGGCTTGGCCAAGTGTCAGGAAGATGGGTCTTCAGTGAAGAGGCAACAGTGTTGCCACTCTCCCTTTGTCCCAGACTTTCTTGGTGCCTGCAGGTATCTTGGGCTGCACCCACACTGCTCCCAATCCACTAGCAAGGCGAGTGATGGGCAGGGATTCCTTCAGCCAAAACAGTTGAGATCTGTGGATGGTACTCCCAATCCAGAGAAGGGACATAATTGTGCTGGAAATCAAGAGAGAGAGAGAGAGAGAGAGAGAGAGAGAGAGAGAGAGAGAGAGAGATGTGTGCATTGCTGCTCTCATCCCATGGCAGCCACAGGGAGTAAAATATGCCTAACTCAAATGTTCTGTTTATCCCTCCTCAGCTGGTCAAATGGACCAGATCAGAGTTACTCAAGGTATTGAATTTGATGTATAAAGACAGAGCAGAGAGCAGCCCTGACTCTTGCTGCAAGCAAGACATGGTGACCTAAGGGATCCTTTTTTCTTAGGTCCTGTTTTTGTCTTGTCCTCAGAGGCTTCATCTGCCCAGGCCACCCTGCCTTAAAATCTGTCTTGCACAGAGAATAAGGGTCTTTCCAGCTTGCCTGGCAAGACCTTCCTAACCTGAGGGCCTTTGCAAGTGGCCCAGGAAACCTTTCCTCATAATTGCAGGATACTCACTCAGGGCGGTGTATGCGGAGCAATCATCATTTACCAACATAGTGACTCCTACTAACCCTGCAGCACAGCTGCCTTCCTGCAGCTAAAGATTAATTATTGCCCGTAAATCCAAGAGGTCTTCTCCAAGCAACATCACTAACACTTCTGAGGCTGGCTGTATGCTGATTTTTTGAGAAAAAGCTGTAAAATGAAGGTTTCAGCTAACATTGCTCCTCAGCCCGTAAAATCCTAGAGAGGGGAGAAGAATATTTGTTATTTAAGGGTTTGTGCTCAGACTTTCGCCTTCTGTTTTCTTTATGGCTTTGGAGTGACACCTCCGAAGTGGTGTTTGAAACATTTATGTGCTGTTTTCAGTGAACACCTGGAGAGCAATCCCACTGCCCTTGCTGGGAACACTGACAGGACAGGACAGGGAGGGACACTGTAGCTCATTTTCACACCTGCAGGTGTAAGTTTAGGCTACTTAATCCCATAGTGGTCTTTGGCTAGTTCACCCACGGGAGGTGAAGCACAATTGGTATTGCAGGGGTGCTCCCCTCATACTTGCTGGAATGGGCACTGCTCTGCATCCCCCCAGGACGTGAAGTCTCCTGCACAGAGCTGACTGAAGATATGCTATCAGGTCTGACAAGGGAACAAGTCCTACTTCAGACAGGGCTGCCAGCATCCATGTGCTGGAGGTAGCCCTGACACTGTGGTAGCTTTCTTTGTGGTATGGTGCCCAAGAGATTCAGGAGCTGAGTAGAAAGCTGTGAGCATGTCCACAGTGCTCTGCCTGCCTCCTGAAGACTGGACTTAAGTGCAGCTCACAGCCTTAACCACTGACTTCGGAGGAGCTGAGGTGTGTTTCCTTAGTCCCCTCTGCATGAAGCTCAATGTGGTGGTGGGTCTGAAGTTCTCATCAGGGCAAGTAAATTAAAAATAGCAACAGACAGATGGATTTGAAAACAAAAGCAATTGAGTGCAACAGCAGCAGCAGAGAGAGCAGCAATTACTTGAGAGACGGACTTCAATAACCACCCTGTTGCAAAGTAAGTTGGATTCTCGAGATGAAAACAACAGGAGAAATTTTATTCTAACAAAAAAATTATCCGCAGCAGCAGCATCACCTTAAAAGAAATGGTAAATGAAAGCTGGAAGAAGCTTGATCATCTTTGCCAAGCTAATAAAATAATCTGGTTCGTATTGCTCATATCTGATTAACATTGTGTCTAACTGTCATGCTGATTGCAGTTCCATTGCCAGTATAATTTTGAAGCATTTTATTGTTTTTTTGTAAAAGTTTGCCCTCATGTGAGTCTTGGTTTGTACATTACTCACTGGGAAGCGTGAATTTTTTAACCAGTGTTATACACAGTGATTAGCTAAGCCATGAGAATAAACACAACATATAGGGCCCAAATCTGTCAATATTTCACTTTTTTAGTGTGAACACTCATGGCGTGTTCTGCATGGGCACATCTTTAGTGGCTCTGCTCATTCATCTCTTGATGATGTGCTGGGATGGGGATGTAGGCAATGGTGATGGGGAGACTGGGAACCAGACTGGGATCTGGGGGAATTGCACTCTTTTCTATCACTTCTGACATAGGGAATAGGTAGGAGGAGGTGGGATTGTAACACAGGCCACAAGTACTGTGCTTTTGTTGTCTGTTTGGGGAATATAATGGATTACAACTGATTAGCACAAGTTCCTGTACTAAGTTTGTCCCCAACATACGTGGCTGTCTGCTGTGGCTTAAACCGCAAAATATGACTTGCAAGAGGCTGATAACTTGAGAGTAATGAAAGGCACTGTGTCCCTTCTATAATCTACTGTTTGTTCTTCACATTTTTTCCAGTATAGAGGTACTGGGATTACATTCACTGGGCTGTGCCCAGTTCTTCTGCATCGACAGCAATGGGAAACAGCTAGGTGTCTCTCTGCACTTTCAGGTAGTTCAGTGCTTTAAAAATCTGATCCCTGTGTGTTTTGTCTCTATGTCCTTATCTTAAGATCAACCTAACTGACTCGGAAGCAGGTGAAAATTTTACTAAAAATACTTGCTGGCCTGTTTCTAAGAATGAGTTAGAAAATAAAGACAAAAAGGGTACTCTGGGTCTGTGCCTTTCAGGCAAGTCAGGGAAAGGGCAGTATCTAATACAGCTGGAAAACTGGATCCTGCATGTGGGTCATTTACAATGAACAGTTTGCACCCATACAGTTCAGGGAGTCTTGTCACTTTAGGGAAGCTGCTCCCTAGCCTTGGTATTTGGAGATCTGGACAAAGGGGTTGACATGACACGACATCGTCATCCCTCATACCCTTACCAATAGATCCTTCTCTTTAGGTTTTACCAATAAAATTAATGAGAAGGGAAAATTCTCAAAGAAAGGAAGCAAACTCCACAACCCTGCTTATTAGTAACACCAAGGTTTGAACCCAAAGTGATGGGAAAGTCACATTTGAAGCTGTGCCTATGTCCTGGATTCACCCTGTTGAACAAGAAAGTAGTACTGTCACTTCGATTCCCTCCTCGCTGTTGCCCTGGCAGTGTCCAGGGTGGGAACAGTTGCATGCACCCACTGCTGTGTTTCTTCCGTGGCTGTGTCACATTTCTCCAGCTGCTCCTCAAAGGGGTTGCTTGTCCCCAAACTCGATGGCCTCTCCCAGACCCAGTGTCTGGTATTCGACATGCACCTTGCTGGCAGAATGCATCCTGGCGGCCTTTTCTGTAGGGTCCTCTGAATGACAGACAGACCTGTGGCTCCCCAACCACTGCCCTTCGTCCTGTCCCTAAGCGCCTCCTGTGAACTTCCACAAAAGGACTCTGAACACAGCTGAGCAGCGTGATGTGTCTTGGCATCCCTGCCTAGGCCTCTTCAAAATGTGCTTCCCCTTGTTCATAGCAATCAGGCCATTTCTGATGATGGTTCAGCAATGCCTCCCAGGCAAGTGAGGGCATGATCAGTCCTTCTCCAAATTTTGTTCTGAGTGAGTCAGATAAGTCATCTAGGCACAGAGAGCCTCTGCAAGTCAGGGAACAGCAATGGCTTGCAGTGTTCACGTGCCCCTCATGGCTGTGCTTGGAGAGGGAGAACCAGTTCTGGAGCCATGCACCCCAGGAGCCTCTGTGCTGCCGGGGTGCAGGGAGGCATTGCCACCACCCCAGCATCTGAGATCATAGCTTGTGGAGCATAAGGTGCTCAAACTCTGTAATCGCTCCTGTTTCCTTTCCAGTGTGTCCCCCAGCTAGACGGCCCCACTAGTGTTAGAGGGGGTCTTGCTACTACCAGGAGACTTTGCTACTTTTTGGGTTTACCTAAAGATAATTGAAGAATGAGTAATACGAATATTTGTTCTTTTAGATGTGGCTATCTAGATCTCTCTGTGTTGGTCTAGTGTTATAGACCAGTGTTCCTGGCCCTAGGACTTTTGACTTCTTGGGGCTAGGAGATAGGCAGGTTCTGAGCTTAGTGATTTTTATGGGTCCCTTGACTGTAAAAATAGAAATGTCATTGTATCTAGCTGTACTTTCTGAGAGAGTGCTGATTTTTAGAGAAACAGCAGTGTGCCAGTAACAAGATGACAAAATCCAGAAGTAACTCCTCTACCGGCTACTATGAAGCGGCTGGTCCAAAAAAAAGGAATTATTCTTTCCATAGTTTTTTGATGTTTCAGTCAATCAATTGATATTTCAACAGGAATCCTGTTAAGACTGGGTTTTATTTTATCATCTGTTAAGCACAGGCCAGGATATTTTATGACAACAAGTCAGGGAAAAAAGGATGACGTTTTCCATGATTATGTGCATTTGACGCAGCAGAAGACACACATACCCTATTCTCTCCTAAAACAAACCAACAAACAGATCCTTCAGCTAAGCATTTTGCAGTGATTGGGCAAAGGTTTTAAGTGGTTAAGTGTCCACCACGATACTTGACTAACGCCAGCCGTGGCTCAGCATGCCACTCACCCTTGTGCCCTTGGAATAACACATCTTAGACAGGAGAACTGATAAACTTCACCTGTGCTGGGGCTTACAAAGACAGAAGTAGTTTTCCTGGGAAATGCATGGCCTGCAGCCCCCACTGGGATGACATACCATAAACCAGTCTCTATTTGGGCAGTTCTTGTTAGCAGGAAAAACCTTGGGGTCAGGCTGTCCAGGTCATGGGGCAAAGAGCGGCGTTACATGGAGGAAGCAGGAACTTTTGCTGTTTCACTTGTCAGTAGAACAGTTTCAGTAGGAGAAAAGGCTGTGTGAGTGCTGTGCCTTTACGGTGCACAACATCTCCGTTGTGGACTTGAAGGACAGTGCAATGTTAATCCTTTAGTGAGAGGGAGATTGAAGCACCAAGTTGTTAAACGACATTGTTCAAGGCCAAACATCCCACCCCAGACAGTACTGGAGAGAAATGCAAGCCTCTTGCCTTTCAAACTCTTGTGTAAATAATTTTTCTCTACTCCCCTCTATAGAGTGGAGTACTGGAGGAAATAAGCATGCTATAGACATACATAATAAAAGGAAGACATGAAACAGTTTGCACTGGGGTGTGACTTTTCAGGAAACAAACTACAAGTAAACGGTTTTTTAGATTATTGCGTGCAAAGAAGGACTTGTCCTGTATCCATGGATGGAAACATGAATAAAATTTGCTTTAATTAAATCCCACTAACATGCCAGTCTTGTGTGCTTGTATTGCTGGCATCAGGAGGTAGACTATAGGCATAAACTCACTGTTCAAGACATGCAGAACTTAAATACAATGATATTGCAAATGCAGAAGGTGAGAATAGATGTTTCCCATTCAACTTCTAATTCCTGCTTGATGTGTGAATTTGAAGCGCCTAAATGGTGGTGGTGGTTTTTTCTTTAGTCCTGTTTCCCTTCTAAAGATCCATTTCAAATGAGATTGTAAAGTCTCCTGTGTTTTATCCCAAAATTCATTGAGTAGCAAAAGAAACTAAGAATATGCATGGAAAGAGGTACCACCTGTGAGACTTGTGTTGAGTGAAGCGTTGAAGCACTGGTGGTTGGTGCTGCTGAAGGCAGGGGTCCAACTTCGTGGTCAATGTCAGAGCTGCCCCGGCAAGAGCTGCAGCGGGGAGCCTCCTGCACACCGACTGAAGTGTAGCTCCCTTTGGGAAAGGCTGGCATGGCATTTGACAACCTCAGCTCCCCTGTGCAAGCTGTAGATCAGACTGTCTGTGATGGTCTCCTACCTCTTTTTGTCTCTCAAAGAGACTCTTTGCAGAGCATGTGAAACCTTCAATTTATGCAGCCTAGGCTGACTCTTCCTGCCTGCAGCAGCCACCGCCACCATTCCCCAGGCCCATTTGCTTCCTGAGCTACAGTAGATGCTTTATTAGCAACAGGATAAATTAAAAAGCCTGTACAACCCAAGAGAAAGCCTGTATTTAGCACTTCTCTGTTGCAGCAGGCAGCTCTATCTTGTCTCTGCTCTGCCCCACTGATGTGGCGATATCATCTCGGTCCCAGTGCAAGAGTGTCAAACCTGGCTGCAGCTACAATCCCGTCACCACAAGTGAGCACAGTGGGAATCCAGGGGAAAAAAACCCTGAGAGTTAACTCCACAGCATTATCATAAAAAGTATATGTGCACAAGGGGCCATTCTCTTCGCTGTGTTTATGTGGCTCCCCTTTTCGTGCTAATAGCAGTGATGTTTCTATGTCCTGTCGTGGGAACATGCCTCTTAGTGAATAATATCGTGTTAAGTCCTGGGTAACACACTAAAACTCCAGTAAAACCAGTGCAATAAGACTAACTGTGGCAGCTCCAGTTTGTGACCAAGCTACTTCTAATAATATAAGATCTTAAAAATCTGTTGTTCCTCTCCCATGTATAGGCATTCTGTATTTTGCTCTTTGAAGTCAGAACATGCTTTAGTGAATTTCTTTCTCTTCTGCTTACTTTTTTTTTTTTTTTAATAACTCAATCTTCTCCCCTGTCCTCTCAGAAGGATAGTAAAAATGAGAGTTCAAAGTTTCAGGGGAATCAAGACACTTGCATTTCGACTTGCAGTAGAGACCCTCATACTATACTTTGAAGGCAAGCTGGGAGTTTGATGTAAACCACGAGAAACTATTTCCAAGTGTGTTTGTACATGTGGTGCCCACAAACACCATGTGTTTATTAATCTGGGATCTCAGCAACACCTAGATAGAGTTTAGGAACCATAAGAAAAGACTATGAGATCAGGAGAAGGCCCTTTTCATTCCACTTTTCTGTCTTTCTCCCCCATCCCCTGCTTCTGTAGCAACAAACCTAGGTGTCTGTGGAACTCATTTACATGCTTTGCTTCCATTGCCTCCTCCCCTAATTTATTCCATATGTTTATTGCCCTTTGTGTGCAATACTCCTGCCTGTGCTCCCTGTCTGCTTATAATTTAATTTTTCAGGTTCTACCTCTTGTGGGTTGGTTTGTTCTTGATTATTTTTTATTTTTTTTTAACCTGCTCACATATGAGTGATCTCTGTGAAATTTCTACTCGAAGCCAAGGCAGCAGCATTCAGCAGTGCTACTTGGAGCCGTGGCACAGCAGAGCTCTTAAAGCAGTGCCTTGTTCAGAGGTGTTATACTGAGACGGCAGACAGGATGGGAGATGCAATTAGTACGACTGCTTCAGCGAGTCAGCACTCCCCTTTCCTCTGCTGAAGACTGGGCCCATAAGGAGAGGAAATATCAAGACACCTCTCAGTATGTGGCCTGGTTTAACAAAATGCACAGCAGTTCCGACTTGACAGAAGAGTGCTTGGAGACTGAGAGTGCAATTTTGAGCCAAAGATTCATGTTCAAAAGCATTAACTGTGCTGTTTGCAAGAAAAACATAATACTTCCCATTGCTGCAGTTCTTTTATGCCTTGATACTCATCAGTGAATATTTGTTTTTGGGCAGGGACTGGGCATTACCGATCTATTCCAGATCTTGTGGATACCCCTCAAACCAGACACATTGATGGAGACCCTGAAAGCATGACCTTCACAAAACTTTCAAATGCTTGGGCATCTAGATGCCCTGAGTGTTGCCTGAGCAGAACCTTTTGGGCTTTCACAGAAACTCGCAGCTTTGTGTTCCTGCACAAAATCTGGTGATTTCAGGAGTCTTAGACAGAAGCAGGGGAATGAAGTAGGTGATCATGGGCACTCTGCAACAGGCACAACCTTGGGTGTTCTGCCCACATATGGCAAGGCAGCAGCTGCCCATGAGGCTGATAGACTGCAGGGTGGGATACAAGTCTGTGGCTCTCACGCCTGGCTTGAGCTGCTGAGCTCCCTCACAAGTATGTGACACATCTCAGCAGCCACAAAAGGCAAAGAGCTGCTGCTGAGTTTACGTAGCAGGTAACTCATGGCTGGTAAAAAAATTTCAATTAGTTTTAGATTTATTTTTAAACTGTGGTAAAACAAGCAGTAAGTTTACTGTACATGCACTCAAGTATGGGAGCAATTAGCCAATTAATAGTTAGTTTCTTAGATATAATCCCTCTTTTTCTTCCCAATGGAGCAAGAGTACAAGTGTTTGTGGGCTTTTTTATGTCACCTTCAGTGACTCTTCTTTCCAAAAGGATGGACATGATTGCTTCAATGATGGCCTAATTCTTTATTCAGAAACACTTAATTTTGTCCTTCGCTTTAAACGTGGGAGTTATCTCTTTGACTGTGGGATCAGACCCATGGATTCTGCATGTGCTTGCATACCATCACTGGCCACTGTGTTGGGTAACTTCTTCATAGAGGTCTCTTATGTCTATGTTTGTATCTACATCTCTCTCAAGACTATACCTATTGTGTGTCATTCCCAAAGTATTACGCAGATGTAGGTAAATTCATAGGCACAGACACACGTATATAAAACCAAAGCATACAAACACACTTTGTGGGAGAATTCTGGCTATAAAGTCTTACAGAAACCTAGATCTGCTTAAATGTGTCTCCCAAGGCATATTCTGTGGATTGCTATCCACTTCCCTGTTTCTGACTGCCCTGCAGTGAAGGTGCCTTTAGTGGTGAAGCAAAATTACACCATGCTCAGTTCCCTCTGATCAGGACTTTGCCTTCCTTAGCTGTAGCAGTGATGAGAGATGAGGGCCAGTGACCCGTGAACCACATGCTGGTACTGCCATTCACTGGTGGCTGCACAACCCACTTCATGTCTTTTTATCTGATACTACTCACAGGTATTGGGTACTAGACTTCTCAAATACAGATTCCCCTGGAGTTATTAACAAAAGTCATTAACGGCAAGCTTGTACCCAAACCAAGATATTGATTTCTGACATTGCACCTATCCCACCTTCCTGATTCTCTAGAGAAACTGTGGAATTAAGTAACCTGATGCTTTTTGGACAAAGGAGTAGGAGAGGTGGCTAGCGAGCATTGCTACCTGCCTTTGCCCCCTCTCGATTCCTGAAGCTTCAGCCAGCCAGCAGCTTGGTAACAACATCTCAAGTTGCCTGGCCAGGTGAAAAGCACAGGGGAGGCTGGAGGGAGCTCACAGGGGAGGTGAGACTTGGCTCTGGGAGGAGGGAAGGGAGAGACAGCAGGGAAGAGATGCCTGAGGTGCACGTGAGCATGTGAGCACCAGCACGTTTCTGGAGGTGGGAGAAATCACACAGGTGAAATGCCTGCAGTCCTGCAGAAGTCCAGGAAAGTTTTCTCTTTTCCTTGTTTGGAGCCAGAGTCCCACTCCTTGCTCTCAATACAACTAAACACTTATATTTAGGTATTTTCCTACCTAGCATGGAAATGTATCCTCCTCGGCCATTGCTATGGGCCTTCTGTTGAAAACAGTCTCCAGGGCATTACTGTGGCATTCAGTTCTGGGATGGCATCTCTGTAATACTCCTGTTGCCTCTGACTTGAGCTTAAATCCCTGTGAGGAGACAGGAGGTGTTTTGTGTTCACCTTGATGCTATCCTTGTCCTTTTGGTACACGATGGCAGCTCCCACCAGGGGTGTCCTGAGTGCCTGAGTACTCATCCTTTGGGGGTGTTTTTTGTTAAAAGGGGCCCAGACAGCACATGCATGGGAAAGCAAATGCCATGGTTGTGTAAGACACGGGGAGAAATGTGCTTTCCTGGGTACTGGAAAGGCATGAGGTGTTTTTGTGGAGTGCAGGTTGCTTTTGTGAAGCCAGCGGGGATTGGCCTGGTTCCATTCCACACAACACTACAAATTTTGGCTGGGCCCCTGCCACCCACCACTCCTCACAGCTGCTGTTACACATCTGCGTGTTGTATCTTGACACCTGCTCTTCCATTTTTGGGAGCAGAGGCCAGAAGAGTGAGGCTCTCCCTCGTGCCATCCTGTCCTTTTCCTGGGGCAGGGCATGCTGCCTGGGCTGCACAGGGGCACAGGGCAGTGCCGTGTGAGAAACAGCCTGTTCTGGCCACTGTTCCTGGCTCAGCTCCCCAAATTTTTCACTCAGTTCCACACGCAAGGGGTGTCCACACCTTATGGGAGGCAGCCAGACCAGCCCTCTCCTCCCTTCTCAGCCCCCACCATGGTGGAACACTGAAACTCACTGTTAATTTTTTTTTTTTGTAACCCCATAGACTTTTGCTGATCTGAGCAGGTGAAAATCTGACCTGCTGTGCAGATATCTGTCTGCAAACTCACCTTGATAATTTTTCCCATGTTTCATTAAATGTGTCAAATTGAGGCTAAGGTTTTCACCCTTCTGATTTTTTAACAGTTACTGATTTTACCACGTTTGGTTTGGCAGCTTGAAAAAAAAACTCAACAGAAGGATTACATTTCAGTGGCACAACACCCTAATCCTCAGGCAAATGATTTGTCCAAGCTTAATATGAAGTACTTAGGATGTATTGTTTGATGTAAACACTAGTTCTAATAAAATGGTGCCTGAGGTACAGTTCTTCAACTTGTAATACCCTATTTGTGTTGGCCTGCACACATTGGATTTGAAACCATTATGATAAAATATATCCTCTTTAGCCTGATAAAAAAACCTAAAAAAAATCAACAGAAATCCACAGCAGAGGGCCTACTCTCCAAGGAAGGACACTGAATGCGGAAAGGTTCAAGTGGTATCAACCAGAATTATGCCCCATGGCTCATGGGATGCACCTAGGGCAGAAATCAGCTCTCTATGGGCAGTGCATCAGTCTTGGTCTGTTCTTGAGCATCCTGACGAAAGAGGCTTTCCTGCCCCACAGCTCCGAACTGATATTCTGGAGTCCATCTGAAGTCCTTCCCAGCTTTTTCCTGAGTCACCGCACCTATTTGAAATTATCCGTGTTTGGCAATACGAATATGCTCCAGGTGTGACCAAGGGCCTTACTGAAATGCTGGATTTTAAAGAATCAGTTAGAGGAGCTGGACGACTGCCTAGGGAGGGGTTGAGGGCACGGGGGCAGAAACACAGCACAGCAGGAATCCCTGCACAAGTCGAGCCCCGTCGGGGAGCAGCCAGCTTAGCACCAGCAGGCAAAAACGTTCAGCGTGTCAAGACGTTACATTTGTCTTACTACTCCATTAATACCCCAGTGACAGAAAGTCACTTCCAGCGACCTCCCCTGCTGCTTGTACTACCTGGGCTCCTGTGAAAATATGAAATATTTATACGAGAAATACGAGGAAACCCTCGGTTCTGGCAGCGTTATGGCAGAGCGGAGCTCCACTGCTGCCTGAGTGCTTTTTGCAAGAGGGTAAATAGCAACATTTTGGGCAGGCTTCCTTGTTCTCACCCAGCCTCGACTTGTTCAAAATAATGTTGCTCTTACATCATTCTTTGAAGCCCTTTTACTAAACAGGCTAACAAGGGTAAGGATAAACAGGGCAAAGATATCCCTTTCATGGAGATTCCCCGTAGCAGAAATGAAGATTGAGAGAAAAATGATTTAAAGAAAAGAGGATGTAAGGAAATGCCTGGGGACATACCCATGTACAAGAAGGAGGAAAAAAACTTGCAGGCACAGATGTTAGAGCTCAAGTGTGCTTATTATCAGCTTACACAATATTTTGAGTTGCTCCCTATTAAACAGCACAAGCAGTGAACGCTTTAGTCAAGAAGATAGAGAAGTGGACTTCACATTACTCTGTGGTAGAAATTCCCAAATTACACAAAGGTCCTTCTGCAAGCTCTGGACCTTCTTCCCCCTCGGTTGGAGGACAGCTCTGCTCAGCTGTGGGGGTCTCTCCTGCTGCTGCTTGTGTTCCACTTCTGCTCCCACACCCAGAGGCTTGTTCCTCACCAGAGCTAGTCTGGATGTCGAGAGTTGCCTTTATGACTTTCTTGGACAAACTTTTTCCTTCGTTGTATATGTTTTGGGTTGACCCTTGCTGGCTGCAGGTGTCCATCAAGCTGTTCTATCTCTCCCCTCCTCAACTGTGCAGGGGAAAGAAAATACAGTGAAAGGCTTCTGGGTTGAGATAAGGGCAGGGAGAGATCGCTCACCAATTACTGTCACAGGCAAAACAGACTGGACTTGGGAAAATTAATTTAATTTAATTTTTTACCAATCAAATCAGAGTAGCATAATGAGAGCTCTTCTCTCCAGGTTTAACTTCACTCCTGATTTTCTCTACCTCCTCCCAACAGCAGCATAGGAGGATGGGAAATGAGGCTTGCGGTCAGACTATGGTCACACTCTGGTCTCTGCCACTTCCTCCTCAGGGGCAGAACTTCTCAGACTCTTCCTCTCCTCCAGTGGGGTCCCTCCTCCAGACCTTGCCATGCAAGCCCAATACAGGCAAGCTCAAAGCACCCAGCAAGCAGGACCTTTTGACACTGCCAGAATAGCTCCTCCATGCCTGGACATGCCTTGGCCAAGCAAGAAGGGAGCCAGGGCACCCCAGAGAAGGGTGCTGAGCCAAGTCATGGAGGCTGGGAGAGAACAGGTTAAAGTTGTTCCGATGCCACTGGGAAGCAATTACACTGGTTCCCAAGTACTCTTTCCATCTGCAGTGAAGTGCATTTAAGGATAGAGAGGTTGCTTTCACTTTAATAACAATAACCCTGCACCACAGGGCCCACAGACCGCTCTGCCTCTCTGGGCTCCCCTTTCCCCCTCAACCTTTCTCAAGTTTCTTGTATTGCATAGTGAGCAACAAGGGACACACATTTTCACTCATTAGGGAGTGGGTTGTGCCTTTCAGCCTCTTTGAAAGCATAGCTGAGAGTTATTCCAACACGTGTGAGGCACCGGTGGTGAGGGACAAGGGGGCTTTACTTGCCCAGAGGTCTCAAGTTGAGTGGAGGAGGAGCTGTACCTCACAAATTTGTGACACTTCTGTTTTCGTGCATGGAGAAGATGTTCAGCTTTCTTGCTTAGTGCCTTGAGCTGGCTCATGGGACAACCTCATGAAAGTGGAGCATAATCAGATATTCCAGTGTCCTGGGCTCAGCATCTACTGTCACCTACAGCAGGCCATGAGAGCCTGGGTAAATTAGCTGAGGCTTGGTACAGAGGACAGTACAGAAAAGCCACCTGATGCTTCTGGTTGTCCCTGCACCTGATCCCACATTAAAAGAGACCTGACTTGTCCTACTTGTCCTGGCTGAAGTGTGTGGATTGAGAGTTGAAAGAAGAAAAGGCAAGAGCTAATGTCTTCCCTTCTTTAGGCCTACCCTTGTGGAAGGTGCCCAGATTTCTGTCGGGGAGGGGCTGGGGAGATGAAAAAAAGCAAATGGCATCCATTCTTCCCCTCATCTCTGGAGCTTGGCTTCACAATCAGGCTTCCAGTGAAAATAGAAAAGGGTGTGAAAATTCAAGAAGCAACAACAGATAACAAGTTTCTACCCTTTCCCCAGAAGACATCACTCAAATCACTACTTGTACCTGATGCTGCCCTTGGCTTCCAATTTTACCTGCTGCAGCTACTCATAAGCAAGTCTTTTTGGAGGTCCCTTTTCCAAACATGTAGTGCGACCAGTTATTTGTTGGTTTCAGGAGAAATCTGGCAGAGTTTGGGAAGGTGACCAAGCATCTCCAACTAAGCTGTTGGGAGACATTGTGTCCCAGCTCCAGCATGGTGACAGCATGGTGACAGCTTGCTCCAGCTGCTCGAGGCCACCATACCCGCAGAACCTGGGCATGCTCAGAGCCAACCTGGGCAGCACCACCAGGCTCAGCTCCAAAACCCTGCCTGGGTGGCATGGGGTTGGCCACACACTGATGGCCATGCAGCTGCTGCCACCACTTCTTGCTCCAGCCCCACATGCTTACGGCTGGTGGTTGCACTCCTGAGCCTGTTCCCAAGCTCACTGTGACCCCAGGCACATTGCAGTCTCTGCATATCCACTTAGTCATTTTAAAAACCAGCACAGCAATGCTTAGCCCCAAACCTAGCAGGGAATTACACACGGAGGCTGATCAGATAACAACTGTGCCTTCCACTCTGGGAGCAGGGGCTGAAATTATACCATGTAATTATAATGTAGTTAACCTGTGACTGTGCTTTATATAATTTTTTTTTCCTCCAAGCCAATTATTACTAAAACTGTAAACTCAGTATGACTGAGTTGTTTATCACTGCCCTGAGAGGAAATCATCGTTTGGCTTCACACTCCTCAGAAGCCAGGTACACTACTTACCTTATATTTACACTGTCATTTAGATAACATTATTATTAATTCTGCTATTTTACCGGTGTTAGCACAATATTGTAGGTATTAATAACACTTAATTCAGGTCCTCAGTTCCTTAGGAGGAATCACAGCCCTTGGTTATTATTAAGCTTGCAACTGGGTAATAAGCAGTTTGTCCCAGCAAAATTATGGTCTTTACGGCAAGGTGGCAATAGACTAGGGGAGCCTCACCTGCTTGACAAAGCCAGTTGAAAAATACTCCCCTGGGCTCAATGAGCTTTGAATCTGGCTCCCCGTGAGTGAAAAGAGCCAGAAGGGAGCACAGGATCTACAGCCTTGCCATGACCAAAGCTTCAGCGGCTGCAGACAGGGTGCTGGTGTCACCTGTGATTGTGGCCAACATGCCTCAGCGGAGGTGAGTCCCAGTGAGGGGCTGACAGCAAGGACAGGGGACTTTGCTATTGCTAATTTATGCAATGGAGGGTAGGAAAAGGGAAGGCAAAGCGTGCTGTCAGAGCTGGTGGTGGCTCCTGAAAGGCCATCCCTGGCACCAGAGCAGCAAATCTGAGTCAGTAGGATGGGCTGATGTGTGTGTGCTCCTGTCACATGCAGGGCCTGTGTATGTTCACGTAAAGCAGCAAATACTGAGGTGGAAAACTAGGGCTGGGCACTGGAATGGAAGTATGGCTTGATACTTCAAAATATTTCTCATGGATTATCCTCTGGATCTGCTCTTTGACATATTATCTTACCTGCAGAGGTGTAAACTTTACTCTGGTCCTGCAGGAGTTTCTGTGGAATATTTTTCTCATGGATGACTTAAAAAGTGACAGCACGTTACTGGAGATGCTCTAAGTTCTCAAGCAAGGATACCAGCAGGTCTTTAACTGGAACACACTAGGAGGTATGGCTGTACATTCAGAAATGGTACACAGCAATTTATCCCCCCAGTGACCTGAGAAAAGCAGCCTTCACCTCATTTCCCTTTTTTTTGAACTCCTTGGTCTGCAGAGAAAGGGGTCTGCTGCCAGCTAAATAATCCACAACAGAAGTTTCTGAAAACATTATTTTTTGCTAATTCATATTTTTCCAGCCTTTCTAAAATAATATTTCCCCCCCCAAACAACTCTGCCTGAAGTCTCATGCAATAAATCAGAGATACCCTTTCCTCTATGCCATCAGATACGAAAACACATTTTTCTCTTCTATGCTGTTCAAAACTTATTTATTTTGCTCTCAGTAACTATTTGATTGCCCGTTCTTCATCGTACAGAAACCAGCTTTGGCTTCAGTACCATTTTCACTCCAAAATGATCAGAGTGAGTGCGGGGTTCTGTGCAGGGTTTATTAATAAAACACCCCTCTCCCACCACTGTGCTGACTCCTTGCAAACCCAGCAGTGGGCAGAATGTGATCAAGGAAGATGCATTGATAGATACATCTTACCAGAAAGCTTCCACATAATTAACAACATTTGCAGCCTTAAGTTAGAGTGCACTTTAGAGGCGGTGTGTGTCTATTGCTCTCCGCTCTTCATGTGAATTCAACTGTTTCTAACTGGGCTGACACTCCGTATTACAATGTCACCAATAATAAAAAAGAGTGGTGTATTTTTTTTTTTATTATTTTTTTTTTAAGGATTGGATGTGTGGGGTGTGTTTGGTTGGGCTTTTTTTTTTTTTTTTTAAACGTGTGGATAAAGAACATGCTGTCACGCTACTGTCAGCCAAATTGCCCCATTTCTTTGTTCATGGCACAGCTTCTGTGTGCTTACACCTGTGGCAGCACAAGAAATAGAGGTCAAATCATTGTCCTCTGACTCAGGTTGGCAAGCTGTGACTTTCACAAGTAGCTGTCTTACAGCCAAAAGATTTTACTTCTGTGAGCAGCTCCTCTTCCTGGTGTGGGCAGAGGAGGCACCAACAGCCTGGCCTACTGCAAATGT
This sequence comes from Nicator chloris, assembly GCA_013400495.1. NCBI lineage: Eukaryota > Metazoa > Chordata > Aves > Passeriformes > Pycnonotidae > Nicator > Nicator chloris. The sequence continues at coordinate 36,455 of WAAE01006929.1, forward strand.
CACCGAAGAGCCTCGTTGCTTTGGAGCTGGAGAGATCCAGCAGCTGCTGGGTTACAGCGGCTACGTTGAGCTCATTAAGGAAATATTGATCAGGCAGAAGTTTGAGCAGTGTTTGATGCAGCTTGCTTCCTTTGAAGCCGCACAGATCTCGAACAGATTGCTGGAGCAGCAGAGGGGAGCATGCGCACGCTCATACGAGAGAGCGAGAGAGAGAGGGAAATCAAACGCTCCGAATGGCGAAATCTTGCCAAAAAATCTCTGGGTCGGGTTTGGTCTGAGGATGCGAGCATCAGATAAAAATAACAAGTCACACGGCAGAGGACGGAGCGCAGGGCTCCGCTCTCGCCCGGGGCCGCGCATGCCCCCTGAGCCGCGCCGAGGCGAGGGCAGCCCGGCAGCCTCCTCCGGCAGAAGGCTGGAGTGAAGGAGGGCTGTGTTTGATGTATGAGCTTTGGCTTGCCATTGTGAGTCACCCCAGAACTAGCTGTAGGCAAAACAAAAATCTTTTGTGATTAATTAGAAAAACTGGACAATTATGAATTGACTGCACACAGCCAGCGCACGGTAATATAAATAGTAATGAAGCCGGCTGGATGTGATGAACACGCTGTGTTTATGCGAGATCGCAGAAGAAAGGATCCGATTTAGGTGGTGTCAGTTTAAATAACGTAATTTCTGCTCTCTGACTCTTTGTTCGGTCTTTACCCAGGATTAGATCTGAAACTTTAAAACTGAGTTTTAGTTGTCTTATCTAAATGTCTGGTTGCTCTTTTGATGTCTGCCCGAAACATATGCTTCTCTTCAATGACCATCTAAAATTATTACGTTACAATGAATGAATAAGTCTAGCAGTGCTGTAAGTGGTGTGCAGTTATTGGTGCTCCTTTGTGTTTGTCAGCAGCCCTTGCACAGGCTCTGACAGGCTCCATCCATGCACAGGGACGGCAGATTATTTGAATTCCCCAGGTTTTTGATAGTTTTCAGAGGGGAGGGGGGCGAGAAAAAAAAAGATCTATAGCGTCTCTCTGAAGCACAATGGATAATTACATCCAAAATGTTCTACATCACTCTTCATTTAGCTGCCACCTAATTAAAAAAATTACATCGGCGATCAGATGACGTCAGCGCCAGAATTTGCCGCCGATGTCGGGGGCGCGCCTCGCCCCGCGCTGCTGGCAGGAGGGACAGCGGTGCGCCTGATTTGGGGCGCCCTGGCCGCTGCTCCCCATCGGCCTGCGAGAACAAACTCCTCCCTGCCCGTAGGTCCATGAGCAGGGTGCCGTCCCGTCACACGTCGTGACGATCCCGAAATCGCGACAGCAGGTTAAATCGCAACCCGCCCCTCTCTCCACCTCCCCACCCACTCCGCCCTCCGCCGCCAAGGGAGGAGCCCATCATTATCCCGAGCCCGGGCAGGGGTTTGTTCCCCGAGGGGCGATCACCCGGTGTCTCCCGGGGCCGGTGCCCGCGCCCATCGCCCTCCCCGCCCGGCCCCGCTTTGTTCTCGGGGCCGCCGGCGGGGCCGCCAGCGCCGCCGCCCGCCCTCGGGGGGAGCCGGTCCCTGTCGCGACACGCTCCCGACTCCTCGCCGGGAGCCGCCCGGGGACCACCGGCCTCGGTACGGCCCAGCCGCCGGCACGGGAGACCCCGGCAGGGAGCGACCTGCCAAAGGGGTCGGGACCTCTCTCTGAAGGGAGGAATGCGGCAAGGAAGGGAGCATCCACACGGGCCAGTTGCCAGCGCGGTCCAGAGTACCCGCAGGTGGCCCCCGTTTGCCACCTTCGCACCTGACGTTTCTTGGCCGTTTCGTTTCACAGGGAAGATTTTAATCCGAGTATTTCGTACATCCAGGCTGAAAGCGTGCCTGGTGCCGAAGTACCTGTGAATGTATTTCTGGAGAGGGCTCCTGGAGGAAAAGTGCTCCGCTCTTCCCGCTCAAGGAGTAATAGCAGTGATGTACACGTGGCGTTTAATTAGCACTGTAATCCTGCAACAAAAATACATGTCACTGTAAGGTGAAGGCATGCCTCTGCTGTAGTCTGCTGCACTTTATGGCCTCAGACAAAGAGCAGCGATTCGGTGGGGCAGGTGTGAGGGGCAAGGTGATAATAAACATTGCTTTACGATTGCGATCGATCTTCCAGCAGATACTGTTGACAGAAGGTGGAGATAGCATCATGCCAAACAGCCAAACAGCGAATGGCTCATGGTGCTATTAAGTATTCTCAGATAGTATCGTGAATTTTTTTACACTTTGGACACTGCCTGCATTAGTGGAGCACTGATTAAAAGCTTTGAGTACAGCTGCAAACTGCTGGAAATAGTAATACAAGCACTGTGGGCCTTACCCAGTGGAGTGTCCCACACACATGCAGAGATATGCAGGGTGACACTGGGCTGTATTTTTTGCTGAGATATTAGCTCTAATGTCAAATTTAATGAAACTGTGCAGTGTCCCACACCGTTAGTGAAATGCTTTAGCATTTTCAAGGTCTTAATTATGCACGTGTTTAAACGTTTACAGAAGCACAGCCTGAAACTTTGGCTGAAGAATCACCGTGCCAACAAGACTGCTTTTGGATTCCATCTGGAAGCGTAGGGTAACAAGGACAGCACTATTAACCCCATCACCTTTCCTCACATCTCTACCAACTCATCTAGCCTAAAAGAAAAGCTGGGTCTTTATCCTGAAAATCCTCCATGCACAAAATTTTCATTGCAATCAATGATATCTGACTTAGCAATTGATTTTCTCATTATTGTTCCCATGTCAATTATTTCCCCAGTCTGAGTCTATCTGCATTGCAATGAGGAGTCTGACCTCAGTGCAAGTACTGTGTGTTTTTAATCTAGTGAGCTGGACTGTCCCTGAGTGCTAAGGCATGTGGCAGTGAGGGCATCAACCTCCCAGTTACACACCCTGCACTTACTGGGGTTCTCATTTATTTTTGCATATTGTGTTCTGATCACGAGCATGGGCGCCCTCACGCAGTGCATGTGTCAGGTTTTGGGTGTGCTCCCCTGTCTGGATCCCTCCAAAAGCTTCTCCCCCTCCCCTGCAACGCTCTATGGCTGCACTTCTTGCAGGACTCTGGGCTAACTGTGCTCCTGTCTGCTCATCCTGCCTGGAACAACTCAATTCCTCAGAAATCTCCAGGCAGATAAGTCAAAGATTTACAAGGCAGTTGGTGTTTCTGTGGGTGTGGCTGTGCAGACTCACTTCCATCTGTGTGTCTCCTGTCTATGACATGGCCAATATAAAGACACTGTCCTCTGTCACTGCTGGGGGTGTGGTTGCCCAGCAGTGAGCCAGATCCAATTGCATGCCATTATGCTTCCTTTTTAGAGTCCTTTTTCTAAAAAAAACCCACATATATTTTGCTTTTCATTACATCATATGTCTTATTATAAGGAAATCCTTTAAAATAATAGTAATTGGAAGCTAAATTCTCTGGTTGCTGATGACTATTGCTGTCCCTTTTACCTGGAAATGATGCAAAAACTTTTTCAGGCTTTGAAACATTGCATTGTCACTTCTGCCATGTGAGCCAAAGTTTTTCACCAGGCTTTGGAGGATGCCACTCTTTACAGCTTTGTTAGAGAGGAGCTTTGCTAAGCTTGTGCCCTGATCCCCTGCTCATGGGCCAGGGAGAGGAGGACTATGTTCTTCCCATAGGGCAGAGGTCAGTATCTTTCTTTCAGTGACTGCTATTAAACCATAGCCCTAAAGGAGGAAAAAAGAAATTGAAAACATGACAAAATAGCAGTAACCTACCTCCTACTGCCCCTCAAACACATACTCCAATGCACCTATTGTGCACATGGGGATGGGGAGGAGAAGACCAGAAACCCCTTGATGCCAAGAGGCTATTGAGCTGCACAAGGCTTGGATTAGTAACCGTGTCCTGAGCACCTTTCGGGACTTTCCCATCATGTTCTATGTTCCTCATCTCCAGCATTTGTTCAGCAGCACGTGGCATCTGTGTCAGTTTTACTTTTTTTTTTTGTTGTCAGCAGCGAGGTGAGCATGTGGTGCTTTCTACCTGTTGCAAGAACCATGCCAACTGCTTTTGGATGTCCTCAAGGTACAGCCGGCAGCTCCAGGTCCTCCTGCACGCCTTCCTGTAATGCAGGCTCCTCATATTTGACTTTGCACCAGACAATATTTGTAAGTACGTCAGGTTCCCAAATACTTACTTGCTGAAATGTCTTTTGTTTAGATAGCAGCTATTTGGCAACTTTGGATGTTGCTCTTGTCCTGGCATAACCTTCTTCTGTAACTATACCTCAGAATTAGCTGTATTTGCTCAAGAAGCTGGCAAGATTGTGATTTGCCTCACCCAAACTGGTGAGCCTAATAAAATGTTGTGAGGTGTGTTATGATATTGTAACGATGACAAATATCAACCTTTTTACTCAACCAAGACTTTTTGCTATCAAGTCCTTTATCATTTGCCATCTGCCAGGCTGTTTGACATTGCGTGGTGTAGGCTGGGCATGGTGTTCCTGATTGAATTTCAAAGATAATTTGGTCAGATGAACCGCTTATAAGCTATGTCTTAGCTATGGTAGTTGTTTCCAACTGAAATGAAAATGTATGTAAAGAAAGCTAGTATTTATAATTGGTTAATCCAGTGGCATGTGCTGTGCAACACCTTATCAAAACACTCAAAACTGAGTCAGAAGAAGATAACAAATGAGAAGCAGCTTACTCAGTGACTTCTCTGGTTTAAATCGCATAGGTATCTATCTGTCAGGTAGCAAAAACTTTCAGGAGTATCTTGTTGTTTCTCCGATTCTGTTGGATGTTGCTCCTGCTATTTATTACAGAATCACTTGGTTATCTTATCTCATCTCTGTGGGTGCTCTTCTATCTACAAAGGAACGTTTCCAGCTCTGTTCTTGTGCTTCAGCTGAACACTGAAGGCTATGACTAGGATTTCTGACTGTTTTAGGATGATGTGCTATTCAGTGTCTTTATCTGCTGTTATCCAAAGAAAGACGCTTATCTGGAGGTACCTAGACCCTGTGTGTTGGCTGCTCATCTGGAGCCATGCTTTCAAAACCCAGTCAGGCTGGGTCAAGTTCTGAGTTTGCCTCAACACAGATGCAAGTTGACTTTGGTTCAAATAGGACACGAGGAAACGCAGGGCTACCATTTGCTTCATATTAGCCTTTTGAAATTCCTTGCTCCCTTTATATTGAGCATGAGCTCATTTTTCAATTTTCTGGACAGATTTGTGCAGTTTGGCCAGAATATTATAACTGGCATCCTTAATATGATTTCTGATTTGTAGTGCTATATGGACTCACTCATTTTCACCGTGATTTGTTTCTACTCATATTCATGAATGCAAGAGTTTCATCAGCAAGCTCTTTTAATTTTTTTCTTTTTCCAGTTTTCAATTGGAGTGCCATTGTGTTTTGTTGACAAACCTTCAAAAACCAGGTGAGGTTGCATCACATTCTTTGTTACTCTCCGGTTGTTTCATTAGGGGTGTCTCTGAGACTCTTTTGCTTAATTCCCAGAAGCTTTTCACTTGCCAGGCATCCTAGTGGCACTCTGAATTATCCCACAGATGCTCTGAATAGAGCACTTAACTGAAGCCAATTACAGGATGAATTTGCTTAGGTATGTTAACCTGCCTCAGAATGTAGAGGAGACTGCCTTGTTTTGGTATCTTTCATTATATAATCTAAAATCCTGCCAACCAAATTCCTTTTCCACTTAATACCTCCTTTATAAGTTAATGGCCTAATTTAGCTTTTCCTCTCCTTATGTTTTCAATTCCACTTTCATGTTTGTTCCCTTTTCTACACTTTGTGACTATTTTTGACCTCAATTCAAAGGATCATCAAAAATTGTGTCAGCTCATCTCAAACCTACAAAACCTGAAATTTCATGTCTCTATGCTTAGTCTGAAAATCCTTTACCTTGGCTGAATAGATAGTTCACTATATAATTTAGAACAGTATGGATGTAGTCTCTGAGTATTATTCCAATGCAAATAATCATAATTACCATTTTGCCCATCTCCAAAAGGAAGCCACTTGCCCTCTCTACCATACTTACCATAAAGAGTAGAAGAAATAGTGTTATTCCTGTGGCACATCAAATTGGCTTAAAGCCATTTCCTGGCCTCCAGAAGTGGAAGCATTCCTCTTTAGTGCAGCCTGGGTGTGGGATCCTCTGCTGCTTTTTACCACTTCTAGATAGATGGATGCAAATGGTTTAATTTGGCCCACTTTTCCCCTTAATTAGCTTCTTCTGGGTACAAGACCAGAATGGGTAGAGGGACCCATTCTGTAGAGGGACCAGGAACTCATCATGCACAGATCTCCTGGTATGAGGCAGGATCAGAGATTATGCTCTATTCCGTGCCGTGCATGAAGCACCCACAGCAGCAGGGACCGAAGTCCTAGAGGGAGACAATTAGTTCATATATCACCATTCTTGCTGGCTGACATTGGTAATTAGATAAGCCAAACTTCTTGCCATTGCCTCCAGCCAAAAAGAGGGAAGTGGAGCCCTGAACTTTGCAACAGAGTTCTGGTTTTGCCTGAGGTGGAGTTAACTTTCTTCACATTAGCTAGTATGGGATTGTGTTTGGGATTTGTGCTGAACACAGGGCTGGTAACACAGGGATGTTTTCAATACTGCTGAGCAGGGCTTGCACTGTGTCCAGGACTTTTCTGCTCCTCACACCACCCCAGTGTGGAGATTGGGGGTGCACTAGGAGTAGTCATGGGGTCAGGAGCATCATATTCCAGTCTAGGTTAGTATTATCATGTTTTGGGAGCATTTCCTAGTCCCTTGTCTGAGTGAACTCCCATGCCCTGTGATGCCCTTGGTCAGTGCACTGATAGCTCCATAAAACTGATTTTCTGAATTTGGTGGCAATTTCTACAGGGCTCGAAGGTGGTGTCAGGAATGTGTTTTGTTAAGGCAGTTAAGTGCAGTCAGTTGGGAACTTTCTGGAGGGAGGTGGTCACTCCAGTGGAGGTGAAGCTGATGCAATCCTTGCATTCACTAAGCACAGCAAAAGATAGAAGGAAATGTATTTTGTTTTCTGCCTTCTGTGTGGTTATGAAGAGGCAACCACAATGCGCACTCTATGGAGCTGAAGAACAAAACAAAACAAAACAAGTCCAAAGCAGTCCTCTACAATGACTGATTTGTAAAAAGGATACCCCTCCTCCAGTCCAGTGTCCTTCCTTCCCACATCACCTTTGCTATAGTCTCCAGGAGTAAGGAGTGTCGTAGTTGAGATATTGCCAAGATTTCTCCCATTTAGAAGACAAATTTACGAATAAGGGCACTAATTCTAGGCCTTGAAGGAACTGATTTTTTTTCACTCTGCTCTGCCGCAGGGTCTTCGTGTGCCTCTTGACTCAGTGACTTGGACATTTTTGGTGAGAAGGACATGCCTAACTCCCATTACCTGTAAAATGTATGCTCTCAAATACCTCACTGAGCTGCCTGGAGACAACTGAAATCTGACAGCACCAAGGGTACAGCTGCTGCAGGCTGGACACTTCAGTGCATGCAAGGTAGCGCTGAAGGAGAACAGGACTCAGAGTGGAGCCAGGGGACTGTGCAGTAAGAAGAACAAAAACAAAAAACAAGAAAAAACAACAACAGAAAAAGAAATTAGGCACAATTGGTTACCTTATTTAGTTTGTGGGTCTCACCAGAAGCAGTCCACGTTGCCTTCTCTACAAAGCAAGATCACGGTAGGACCTACACTGGCACAATTGTCAATCAAAAAGTTGCAAAATACAAATCCTAGATGCCTCAGGGAGATGGCCCACGTAGTGTGTACACCCTGTTATGTCATGTTTTATTTTTCCTGGAAAAAAAGGGAGGACTCAAGCCATTGTTTACAAATTGGCAGTCAGATCACTCATTTGTGCGGTGCTGTTAAATCCAAAAGTTACCCCACAAGTGGGCCTGGCCCAATGTTCTTGAACAAATTTATTAATGATGCCTGACAGGCTGTGTATGTCTGGGGATGTTCAATTAGCAGTCAGAAAATTAAACTTCCAGCTGTATCACCCCTGTGAAAAGAATGCAGAAAAGTACAACTAAAAGGAACCATAAAGAATGCAAAAATCAATATTGCAGGGGTAATGGCTTGTTTGCTAGTACTCTGTTGCTGAGAAAACTTGGCTTTTTTTTTTTTTGTTTGTTTTTTTGAAAACTAATTTCTTGTTGTTTGTTTAAGAGTTTAACTAAACGCAGTTGAGTTGCCTTTGGTTTGGGGTACTAAGACTGAAACCCATCAAGAAAAGTATCCGGGAGTTTTTATGTTATCACTCAATTTGTTTCTCCCCTTATTCCATGGAAATGTTGTAATTCCATGAGTCCCACCTTCCTCCCAGTGAAGACAAGGGTAATTTTGCCCTGGAGCAGCCTCCAGCCTAGTGAAGACTCCAGCCACAACTGCATCGGCACCTTCCACGTCAGTGGCTCCTTCCAATTCCACTGTCAAGTGCCACTGGCTTTGGTGGGAATGAGAGGGGATTTCAGTGACTCTAAGGAGCCATGCCCCAATTCCTAACAGGCTGAAAAAGTTGACAATATAGTGGATACAGAGGAGGTTATGGTTATTGTCTGCATGTTTGCCATCTGAGGGTAGATGCTGGCACTACCTAATGCCACTGAAATCTCTTGGAGATACAGTGGATTTCTAAAGGAGTGGGCAAAGCACGGTTGCTTCTGGTTAAAGAGAAGAGGCCAATGTGTAGGGCTTTTACTGCCTCAATTTCCCAAGGAATTTCTAATGAGTCAGAGTTAACTCTAGTGTTTAAAAGTAAAATATGGTTATGGCTCTCAAATGCAAGCTACATTTAACAACCATATATTGATTTTTTTCCCTGTGTAATTTTATTTCTGTGAACATTTCTGTTTTCTTAATTAGTAGCCTTTTAAAGAGAGATTTAACATCTTCATTATCAGAGGGTAACTTACGAAACAGCTGTATGGAGAGAAAGGGAGAGACAGAGAGGGTGGGGGGAAAAAAAAGCCTTGGTGAAAGACTTTCTATCAGTATTTCAGGGGAATGTGTGTGTGCACATGCACGTGCCTGCACAAGCACACAGACAAGCTGACCCTGACGTTACAATTAAGACAAAATAGCAGTGGCAAAGCTGGTGACAAAACTCAGCAATTTCCAATTGCACAGTCACCCTGTAACGGGAAGAACTGTTTACCCCATGTTCCTTATTAAACTGAAGTATTTTATTTAATGAGCATGACTCATGCAAGGTGTTCCCATAAATCATCAGCTGGTTTACAAACTCAATAACTAGGCTTCCTGCTATAACTAGGCTGTGCACACCTTAAATTATTAACACGCCAGGGCCTTAAGGCAGATCTTTGATGATGATGATATAAACACTGTGAGGACAAGGTGCTCTCTCAGCAAAAGATTATTGACTCTAATTACCATTTACCACAGGAAAAAGAAAAGAAAAGACAATAAAATATGAGGGAGAATTTAAATCTCAGATTTAATTTTATGAGGAGTTTTAAACTCCCAAACTTTTTGTTGTTGTTTTTGCTGCTGCTGCTGCTGTCGGCTGCTGCTGTTGCATGATACTCTGTAGCTGGCTGATCTTGAAAGCATGACAGTTGTTAAGCAGAAAAGAAACAAAAAAATAAAACATGAGAGAATGTTCAGTTGATGCTATGTACATTCTTTGAAATGGATGGAAAAAGGCCAGAGGGAACAGAAAATGATAATACATTGGAAAGAATCCCAGCCTTAATTGTTTTCATGTATGTAATGTAATAAAAAGGTTAAAGCACTAATATGCCTGACTACAGTCATTTGGTTTGAAAACCAGAACTACAGGTCAGCCTTTAAAAAAAGGAACTGTATACTATTATTATAGGCTTCACTTTTACCCAACCCTCATTATAAGAATTCTGGAGGTAATGGTGTAGGGATTGAAATGCATTTATTTCTGTCCAGGTGAAAGAGCAGAGACAGTCCCATGTACAGCGCACATTTAATTTCTGTGAGTGCAAGCTGCCTTAGAGAGTGGCACAGTGAAAACACCGAAACCAGATTTGGCATAGTCACGTCCTAAGTAACAAATGAAAATAAAACATGCCTTCCACTACAAAGAGGAAATTACTTTCATTTTAAAGGCTTGTTTACAATGTTGTTGCTTTTTTAACCTAATTTTTGAACCTGTGTTTTTGTTAATGCAAACAGCAACTTCTTACATTTTTAATGATCTTTCCACGCTGTCAGATCCCAAAGGTACTTGGCAGATGGTACGACAAGGGCTCGCTTTATACCCGTTGCTGAAATAAACCATTGGAGGTTGAAATAAGGCTATCATCCTGTCTTATTATGATAATAGGATCATGTCTGTAACTCTACCGGGAAGAATTTTCTCCTTCCCATCTCCAAGGCATCAAAATCTTCCCAATTCCTAATTTTTATTATTTTACCAGTCAGTTATTTGTGGGTGGAAACAATGGTGTCCCTAAGTTCACTTCTTACCTGACAGTACTTGGCAGCTACTAATGAGGAGACTTGTGGACTGATTCTGTGACTTACACATGAGAGGGAAATTGAGCCCAAACAGTGCAAGAATGGAGGCAATATATTATTACTTGTCCTCAAAAAGGGCTAGAGCTGTGATTAAATTTTTCTTTTAAAAACTAGCACCTCCATCAGTACCAGTGGGTCACAGCTGGAATGCTGGTTCAATATTAAGTCTTAGGGATATATACCATGTAGAAAGCCCCTGATATGATATTCTGCCAGGTTAAAGCTTTCCTTGGAGGTCCTCTATCCAAGCTCTGATCAAGCCCACTCCTACTTAACATGTGATATACGGCACAATCTGAACCAAAGGTTGTATGCTACAGGCAGACAACCTGTGTTTCACTGTGGAAAGCTTTAAAGTACTGGTGCTGCTTCAATTGTCTCAGCAAGAGATATTGCTGTGTGGAAATACAAATGTGTTTTCTTGAGAACATTCTCCCTTAGTATTGGACAAGACAGAGAGATAAGTGCATGATGCATGATATCCAGCAATAGTGGATCCTTAGGTTTATGTGTGCCATTTCATCCTGATGTTACTGTCCTACATTCGTATCAGGACTGAGGAAAATTAGTTGAATGCAGTGCTTTCACACTCTTTGAGGTTTATCATCCCAGCAATGAATGGTAGATTTACATGTGTAACTCTTGTTAATATTACTGGGAGTTAGGAAAGCTACAGAGTGCACATTGTGTATAAAACATATATAAAAGTAAAAAGCTGTGCGTGGACATGTGTGTGTCAGAGAGATGAATTGAAAAGAGAAAGATAACTGAAAGTGTTCACATATGATAAAATAACCAAGAATCAATATTTCTTTGTCCCCACAACTCCATTAACAAGGGATATGGTTAATTTTAATTATACAAGTCGGGAAATTCTGTGTTTCCATAGAAACCCCATCTTTGTTCCTCTTTGTGTGTGTATTTCTGCCTTATCTTTACTTGTTCACAGAACATAAAACAACCGTGTGGCAGGAGTGCTCTCTAGTAATAGGAATGACTGCTCTTCCTTTGCACTGTCTCATGACCACACTGTGGGCTGAATATGCAACTCTGGTCTTATGTGTGACAGATACATTTCAACAGAGTTCCTACGGAGTGAAACTGCGAGGACAGAGCTGTGAATCTGGCCCTGCCCTTGTGTATGTGGTGTTGTTGTGTGATTTACCTCACATTGTGTCACCTTGCCCACTAATGGCATCTTGAGAAAGTCGCAAAGTGACAAGAACAGGTTCTGTGTTGTGCTGGAGTGGGAGCTGTGTCAATCAGAGACAAGAAATAACCAACTAATTATTGCCTGGGATGTACAGAAAACAGAGCTGGCCGCTGATGGAGCTGCCACAGTTGCTGTAAGCACAGAGGCAGCCTGCTGAAAGCACCGAGAGGGAGTGAAGGGTAGCGAGTTGCGTGAGGGCAATTGAAGAAAAGTTGATTTCCAGGTGTGTTCTGGACCACCTGTGTCAGCAATTTATTTACGCAAGTAAAGGCTAAAAGAAGGCTTGCTTGCAGCAGGGATCCCTACCCAGGCCTGCACAGACAGCCACTAAGTTAATTTCTAAACTTCATCTGTTCTTTAGCACTATCCCCTTCCTGGTGCTGGAGTGACCTGCCACATATTGACTTGTTTTGTGTTCATGGCTGATTCCATGACTGCTCTGGTTGGAGCTGGAAGAAAGCACTATTTGCTTATGTTCAGCATATTGTCTCCTTCCCAAGCCTCTCCATGCACCTGTCAACTCTTCCTCCAAACCTGAGACTACTGCCTCTGCGAGATGTAGCAACACCTTCAGAAGGAAAGCTTATTCATGGTCTCAAGCCAATGGACAAGGATAGCTGTGCAGTTTCATTCTGTCTCCTTTCTCCCCACCCAAAAACCATGTTGGAACCTTAGTCCCTTGTGTTTTGGAGAAAGCCGTTTGCAGACAGGCAGCAGAAATGAGCCCAGGGATGAGGAGCCCCTCAGAGGTCTGGTGGCCAGGCTGCACCACGTGCAGGGAGTGAGACACATTCTGAGGGGTTCTCTGTGGATGAGATGAGAGTTTGAGACAGAAAGTGAGAACTTTAGTTCAAATCCAAATTCCTGTCTTTCATGGCAAGCCCGGCCAGCCTTCATCACATTTTGTGTCTGTAAGTTGTGTGGATTGGCTTGATGGCAGTAAATGGATGCCCACACTTAATGTACAACTGCTTCTGTGGGAGCCTAACCATAACTTTGACTTCTGCTTTTGGGAAACCTCAGAAATGGTCACAGCCATACCAGAGAGGAAAAGGAACATAAAGATAGGTGGTGCTACAAGCAGAAGAAATGTCATTACTGCGAAAAGCAGATTAAGCAAGGCAGTGGTAGAGATAAATCTCTCATTTCCATTTTTGCATACAGATGTGCTCCAGCATTGGCTGCTTTTCCGTCACTACTTTACAATCTGTAACACAGATTTATTCTTGGGTTCTATGTTTTTTTCCTCTATGTGGAGCATTGCTTCTCCAGAGCAGACTGACTTCAGGAGCACGGCTGTTGTTTGAAGGTCTTGGAATTTCGCAGCACTGGAAGGCCTGGAAGATGCCATCCAGCAGAGCACATGGGGCTGTCATTTAGCCGTAGGACTGGTGGTGACTCCCAGCTTACCTTGAAAGGTACACACCCCTGTCCTGAGAGAGAGAAGAGGCGATCTGGAAACGAGCATGGGTACATCTGCAGGTATAGCAATAAATGCTGGATGCGCAATTAAGTCTGCCTATCATCTTTAATGATTCCAGGAAGACTGCCTCTCTCCTGGTGGAGTGAAAGAGGACACACCTTTCCACATGGAGATCAATAGGCTCAGCATGAGCAGTGAGACACCCTGAGCTTCCAAATATGTGTGCATTTGTAAAACTGAGAGCCACCGAGTCTTAGGATGACTGATTTCACCTCCCAGTCCAAACCTGCTATCAGGTTTGCATACTAGTTCTTTCATTAAACATGTGTGATGAACACTGACACAACTTGCCATGCAAGAATATACTGGAAAGTAACAATTTTAACTGCTACTCTCACTTTTCCCGCCCATGTATTTAAATATAAAAGTGGTTTTTTAAGCTAAATGAAAAAAAGGAAAGGGACAAATTAGTCATCCTGGGCAACTTGTACAACACCACGCTGTGTGTGGGAATGATATGGAAATTTTACTCTCTTCTACTAGTTTGTTGCTGCTCTGGGAGGAAGCAACAACAACAAAAAACCTGCCTATAAGTACTTGTTGAAATAATAACCACATCAAACCAGATGTTGGCCAGATGAGCAGTCTTTTTGTGTGTGTGTTCATATTCCCCTTGCTAATATTGATTTCTGTGCAAAAATTAAACCTCACTGAGTGCCTGCCTACAAGCTGGCAAGCCTCCAGATTATTAGGACATTTTTTACGCTCATATTTTAAACAAAAAGATCAAAAGCATTTGCGGTGCCTTTTGTTTTTTTTTTCTTTTTAAGGCTACTTAAGCAAAAAAACAGCGACAAAAAAATCGAGGGGCCAGTCTTGATTGAGTTGGCTCATATGGGATGTTTTGCTGAGCAGAAAGTGTATGTTATACTTAGATTTGTCATGAAAAGTTACACGTGTGGGATCCTGCTCTGCACAGGAGATGCCTCCTTGAATCAGGTGTTAAGGCACCACAGAACACTGTTGTCTTGCTACCAGTCTCACCCATTAAGTGGCTTTCACTGAAGCGTGCCAGGTAATAAACTAGTCATGGTAAACATGACTTTTTAGCTCTTGCCAGGGAAACCCGATTCCCACACAGTAGCACAGAAAACATTTTACGATGAAGATTTCACAAGTCAAAATACCACTGTTTTTGTGACTCTCGATATCCCAAGGGTAAAAAAATTGAATGAGTCAGTAAGTTCCTGAAAAGCAATAAATTCATGTGGGTTTAAGTAGTTCACAAAACAAGCCTTTCCCCCTGTCACAACTCTTTCCCATTATGTGAAGTTCAGAGTCCTTCTCTGACAGTAAAGCTGCCGCTTCTGGGGGATGAACTTAGCAAACATGATGAAGCATCTCCTACTGTCATTCAAGGCTTTATACTGAATGTGTCTCAGGATGTGTCTCAAAACAACAGGGAAAATTTGTCCAAGGTAGTATGTCCCTACAAGGATTTTCTGGATGGCATAATTATGTGTTGGTGGAAACTGGGGTTCTCAATCATTGCATGCATTTGTATGAGTATGACTGGGTCAAAGTCAGTGGAGTCAATGGTTTAACATTGGTGCATGGCCTTTGGGAGATAACCTTGAGACTCTGGGGTCTGATTTTTTCCCAATAGTGAAGAACCTTCTGTTCGAATTATGGTGTTTGGAAACTCTGATTCTTTTGTCTTACTGGAAATTAGGCCCCTTGGTGTCTCAAACAAAAAACTGAAACAAAAATTTCCTAAGACACTAAAGCACTAAAGCATCTTCTCTTCTTCTGAACGTTTTGACATCAAAATAATTGCTGGGTGCAAACCAAAGCCTACACTAGGAAATCCCTAAATGCTGTGAGAGGTTGCATTTTAAGTCCTATTCAAACGTAGAATTGATCTAGTTTCTTAAAATACAATCATGTTGAACTATTCACCAGTGACGTTCTACCACCCAATTTCAGCAGACCTGTCGAATGTTTGCATCCCAGAGTAAACTGCCCTTCTATTCTTCATGGCCCAGGATGATGCGGTGATCCCATCAAGTCTTGAGGCTGGCTCAACTGTATGTTCATCTGAAAGCTCACAAATTCTGGCTGTGGTCATTTTCCCTTCCACAAGTCCCTTTAGTACCAAGTGAAGTGTTCAAGTGATATTTGGAATGTTTGATGCAACTAGTAGACTCACACCTGTATGTTGCCATGCTACTTTTCCAAAGAAGGACAAGATTTCTGGATTTATCCACTCTGTGTGAAAAACAGTCTTTCTCCACGGCCTCACTATATGCTAAATCATTGCTCCTTAAGGGTTTTGTTTGTAAAGTGGCACAGATTTAATATAGCATGTGTTTTATTTTGAGCAGACTCTACATTATAGTGCAGCAATGTAATAGAACTCTTCTGGTTGACAAACACTCTGGTGTAAATGATTTAATTTACTAGCTGAAGCATGAGTCTACATATTATTGTACTGATCAGTCATTGCATACTAAAATCACTCATCCTTAATGTAATGATTTGGTATCCCTACAGAGAATTTGAGTCATCAGAAAGTCATTAGATACAGTAAAAAATGAAAATTACTATTACACAGCAGTAAACACTATTAACTGTTAGTTAAAACAGCATTTAATTTAGCGATGCAACAGTTTACAAATTTCTCTAGTTTACTTAGTTCTCATATAATTGTGACTACAAAGCTAATGCTTCCAATGCCAATAGCATGACACAAATACGGGGTGGGAGAATATGATCGAGTGTTTCAGCTCAAAGGAAAGCAACTGCTCATCATTACAGAGCATCATGATAATTTTTATCTGGGTGGTTGAGTCACATGATGGATGAATCCATGACTGATTGTAGAGAAGGCAAGAAAGAACTGTACAGTTCTGTAAGGCACCCAGGCACAGAACTGTCACTCAGCAGTGGGATGATGCGATATTTATTCTCCTGTGGCAAATGGGAAGTTTGCAAAGAAGTGGAGACGAGAGTAGAACACAGCACAGTTCAGAGCTCTGTTACGGTATTCAAGCTTAAGGAGTGTAGTGGCTGAGCACCTTGGGTGAATGGTGCAGATTGCTTCTGAGGAGCAAGGTGACATGCAATACTGGAAACCTGATGGATGTTTGCCTAGCAATAAAACACTCTTTTCAAGAATCATAGGTTTTTTTATGCTTGGATAACTGAAGTGCAGTTTTTATCGGAAAACAATGTTTGTGCTTCTTTAGGTTCTGTCATTTTGTGCCTGACAAACCTGGTGAGATGTCACACCTCCACCAAGAGGCAGTGGAGCTGCTGCAAGGGGACACATGGCTCAGTGGTGACTCCCACTTCACTGTCTGATTTTGCAGCTGGAGGCCCTATCCAGAGGGTTTCCACCGTACCCATTCAACCACCATGTAGCTGTCTTATTCAAGCAAATGGGAATCCCAAGATTTCTAAAGCTAGAGCTGTCCCAACTCTTCAAAAAATTCTTTAAGATTAGTATTATTATTATTTAGTGAAGGCACTTTCCCCTGGTACAGGTAGGCCCATTTCACATTTGGATTTCAGTGGAAATTAAAGGACATTTGTAGCCTGTGCAAAATCACACTTTTTACTGATAAGGTGTCCTCTTGCAGGCAAGCCCCACAATAAAGGTCTCCCTTTTTTCTTTTTCTTTTTCTTTTTCTTTTTCTTTTTCTTTTTCTTTTTCTTTTTCTTCTTCTTCTTCTTCTTCTTCTTCTTTTTCTTTTTCTTTTTCTTTTTCTTTTTCTTTTTCTTTTTCTTTTTCTTTTTCTTTTTCTTTTTCTTTTTCTTCTTCTTTTTCTTTTTCTTCTTCTTTTTCTTTTTCTTTTTCTTTTTCTTCTTCTTTTTCTTTTTCTTTTTCTTCTTTCTTTTCCCCTTTTTCTTTTTGTATGTGAAACTTGTGGCAAACCTCTGAGTAGAAACCGTATCTCCCAAGCCCAGGATTAGCTCCTTTGCCACAAGGCTGTGGTTCCTTTCATGTTGTTTTCCTTTTGTCACACAGTGTTGTATAAATGTCAGAGGCCAGTTTTATTTCTTCCAACCATAATCCACACCAGTTGCATAATGAACTGTTTTCCAGATTGTAATGTCTTGTAATCCAGCTGAAGTGGCTGGACTAACATCAGGGGTGAATCTAGTCCTTCCCTTTGTGTATGGATGTATATTCTTTGTGACTTCTATGTATCTAAAAGCCTGGAAAGTATTGATTTTGCAGACTGTCAAATGTATGTGCCTAGACTTCACTGATAAGATAGAATTGTGGGATTTCTTTCATTTTCATATGTTTGAATGAAGAATTGGCTGGAGGGGCATTTTTTTCTGGTATCATATGAATGTCTGCTGATACTTTTCAGTTAGCAATAATTACATTACATCTGCTGTGTACAGAACAGGAAACAAATTCTTCTTATGAAGCTACAGTACATGGATACAGATTTTGAGTTTTGTACTGTTACATTTACTAACCACATAATTGCATATTTAGTTCTATTACACCAGAACCTGAAATGTTATGGTGCAGGGTATAATTACATCATTTACTCTGGAAGAAACCCTCAAGATACAATATAAATAATAGGATTGCAGATTCATAGAAATTAGAGGTGGAAAAGAGCCTATTAGGTCATCTGCAGCCCAGTGAGAAAAATTATAAACAGTTTGCTGGAGAGCATCTTATCATAGGCATTGATTGCCCTTTCTATCTCCTTGTATTAGAATTCCCCCAGAACCCTGCAGAGGAGCTGCTTGATGGTGTGGGAGAGGGACTGTGAACCTTCACTCTGCACTAGCTGACAGCTTTGTGGGAGAACTGGCAAAAGCACACCCTTTTCCCCTAGCATGCAAAGTGTGCCCAGAAATCTGTGTAAAGCTTTCTTCTTTTCACAAGAGGTGTGAAGGTGAGGTCCAGGGGCTGCACTGATCACTGACAGATAGGGATGAGGGCTGCTGTGTGTCCTGGGTTACTCTCTGAGCAGGACTTGTGCTAAAGTTTCTGCTACCCACGTCGTTCATCCAGGCCTTAATTCAGACCCTGGTCTTTTTCTCTATGTAGTTATTTAATTGGAATGTAAGTAGCAATTAAAAAGTTGCCACAAATATTAAGAATAGGTCTTATGTGAAATAGTTATGGATCTATCTATCTTTCAGCTCTTTTTTCCTCCATAACAGACAGCAGCCTTCTAGGAGGCACAAGGACTGAAGAGATGGCCATTAATTGACCCAGAAGCTGTCCAGGTTGCTTCTTAGTTTGGTACCCCTTGTCATCTTCACTCTCTGCTCTCCTTTTGTAGGCACAGCCCCCTCCATCCTATGTTTTCTCACTTACTGCTTTTCTTCTTTCTTCCTTTCCTCTCTCTTACTTGTCACTCTTTGAGAAGTTTGTTCTCCTTTTTCTTCCTTCTCCTCACTTACACTTATGTGAGAGCCCGATGTCAGTGAGAAATTGCTTGGGTAAAAACACCTTCTGAACTTGCCAACCCTTGGCACATTTAGATGGGAGTAGCAGGAAGATAACAGTGATTGGAGCTTTATGGCTTCAGCCCTTCGCCTTTGTGTGTTCTTGCCGCAGGTAGATGAGGGAGAAGGTGCTGCCATCGTGCCTCCACAGCATCCGTACGTGTCTCTGGACAGGCCTCCAGTGACTGGTTTTTCAGTCCCATGCTGCTTCCATTAGCTCTCACATGCTGGTAGTGGGTTCCCTGCTACTCTCTCCCCTTCCGTGTGTGAGCCCCAGAGGGCTCTGAGGTGCCTGACCCGGTGGAAAGCAGTCCTGCCATGACACAGCACCCCGGGGAGATGACTGCAAAGGTCGTTCCTTGGGGAAACAAATCCTTTCCCCGGGACAAACCCACCTCTGCATACTGGCTTGTTGGTGGGCCCATGATGATGCCACTCCCTCTTCATCATCTCAGGGGGTCAGGCCTGACCTCCTGCACAGCTTCATGATTTCATTCACTTTGGGTGATCTCTGTTGGGGATCTGGCCCTTTCTTACTCAGTCCTGAACCAGCAGCACAGCATTCCTGAAGGGTGACTGCAGTGATGAGGCAATTAATTACAAAGCTGATTTAACTGTGTGCTCAGGTTTAAACAAGTTTGCATCACTAACATTCCCTATGTAACTGCTTTTAAAAGACCAGAAGGAGCTGTGAAGGAAAAACCATCCGGGCACACGTAGCTCTGCAAAAGGCAAGGGTGGCAGGGGCAGGAAATGTAGAGAGCAAGGACTTGCTTCCCCGTGAGCAGGGCAGCGCAGGAGAGACTTCATGGTTTTGTGTTCAATGTCAGTAGTTGCACTCTGAGCTGGTGAGCTGATTCTGTGGAGGACCAGGGTCCTGTATGGCAAGGCAGGATTATCCTTCTCAAAATCCCAGCAGACCTGGTATCATACCAATAACTGAGAATAATTGCAAGATGCTTTGGGAAAGAGTGCTGCTTCCTGATGCCTTCCAGCACAAAGAGGAGCACGACTCTCAAGAGCTCCATGGATTCAAGAATCTCCACCAGTAATCATGGATGGCTACATGCAAATGTGGAGACATACAGGTGCCCTTCACCTGTTGAAGTTTTAATGTTACTCACCTGTTTGCTGCCAAAAATAGTTTACACTGAAGTGCGTGTGTGACAGTCAGTTAATAATGGTCTTTTACAAAAAAGGAGGCAGGAGTAAAGTGTACTAGCAAGTAAAAAGGCATTTGGAGGCACAGGAAGCATAGGAAATTGCTGCTGCTATCCTTTGGGCTTTCTAACTTGTGCTGAAAGTTTGTCTTTGATTAGCGTTCCTATGGAGCCTTTTCAACAGTGACTAAGTCCTCTTTAGCCTGCAAAACTTGATCACTGTGGTGTCTGTATCTGAACAAAGTTGGCCCCTATAAGAAAGAGAAAAAAATATTAATTTGTGCCTACATCTGCCCCAGTGGTTTTCAGAGGTGGACTAAAGAGAGTTGTTTCAGATATCCAAACCTAACAAAGAACAGGTTAGGTTCATGCCACCCATTAAGATTAGAATGCACAGCAACTCTGATTTCAGGCTGTGTTTTTATTTAAACCCTATCTGTAGATGTATCTAATAAATACTACTGGAAACTAATTTACATGCTCAAATCTATTAATTTAATCATAGTCATTACAAAAGTCAACCAATAAATAGCAAGTAAAGCAAGCAGAGTGAAACAACAAAATGAGATAACCAATGTAACTTAAATAATGACAAGCACTGCAATCTAGAACAAAAAAATCACACGAGTTAACACTTTAACAGCATTTGCATCCCAGCCTATTAGATCTTTCATACTTGCTGTGACGAAAGTGCGGGATGAGTAAAAACAAGTCCTTACGGGCAAAATTCAACCACACATGGAAAGCTTGGATAAAATCTTCCCCATCCTTTCAGTCCTATGGAAGGAGGAACTGGAAGAGCCACTGGGTAGAAAATGTGTGTTTCTCCAACCATGGGGCCTGGGAATGAGTCCAGACACAACATGCCAAGACCTTGATGTGGAGGATGCTCTGTCGTGGTTACAGTCCATGAGACTGAAACGGCAGCCATTCCAAAGCTTTGCAGCCTGCCCATGGGGAGGAACATCTCTGCAGTGCATTCAAACTCAGATGTAAGCTGGGAGGTTGCACCCCAGAGAAAGGGAAACCTGGTACTTGGAGAAGAGAATGAGACACTAGCAAATCTGAATTTTGTTCCATTCACTCCTTGAGTCTCTTTCTGATGAGAATTGCCACAAGGCTAAAGCTTTTTCTGGAGCTGCAGAGGTAGTGGTTTTGGTGCTACCACTCCAAAGATGACTGCTACCACACAACAAAGGTAGCAGCACGGATAGTGAGGGTCAGACAGGACTGGGAAATCTGACCTCATTTGAACAAACTCTGATGGTGGAGTGCCTTGAATGAAAAAATGACAAGATTTTATATCTAGCACTTATGTATATTTAAATATCATACCTTTCAAGCACATCAGATTGCTGTTGTCTGCTGCTTTGCTCCAGCCCTGCTTCCCAAAGGAATGGTGACCCCTTTGGCCTCTGTAGGCAACTCCACATCCTTCAGCAGCAGAGTCAGCTCCATGTGTCACCGACAAGGTACAATCCATAGTGCCTCCAATGATGATTGAGGAACAGACTTTACTCCCAAGGGTTATACAGCCCTTGGCCTTCTTTCCAGAGCTGTGTCTATGGTTTAAAGAATTTCTTCTTATTATTTCCCTCTGAGTCTCTCACATCAATTTCCTTCTGTTTTCCAAAATCAAAGAAGTCATGAGTGCTATGACTCCTCCCTAAGGGAGGAGATCTGTTGTTTTGGTGAGAACCACCCTCTGGCCAAGCGCTTTCATAGGTCAGTTCCTGAGTGGTAAAGCCTATAAATAAATGAACGGAGAGATTTGGTGATGCCCCTGGGAAATTTTACATCAACATATTTGTGTAAAGGCAGCTCCAGGCCCAGGCCTCTCCCATTCCTTTTATTTTTAGAGACTTATTCCCGAGAACAGAAGACTTCTTTCTTGGGGCCATATTTTTTAAAGTGGTCCTATCTCTGCATCCAAGT
Organism: Nicator chloris; assembly: GCA_013400495.1. Classification (NCBI taxonomy): domain Eukaryota; kingdom Metazoa; phylum Chordata; class Aves; order Passeriformes; family Pycnonotidae; genus Nicator; species Nicator chloris. Next base: position 58,238 of record WAAE01006929.1, read on the forward strand.
GTGAGACTGTAATAATAATAATAACAGCAATAACAACAACAACAACAGCTAATGATGATGATAAGTGTAATACCTTTCACTTATGTGTTTCTCATTGCTGTGATTTGCATTACATCAGAAATGTACAATAGGGGCTCCCTGCCAAGCAGATAACCAGTGTTGACCTGAAGAAGCTATGCTCCAAGACATAAGCAAGCTCCAAATAAAAATACACATGCAAAATTATATACACTCGCATATATGGCCTCAATCTGATTCATCCAAAGAGATGAAAGCAGTTGGCAAACAGCAATTAACTCATTTTCATGCAACAGATAAGCATCATCTTTCTATCTGATGGATAAGCAAGACAAGTTAAATGACTTGCCCAGGGTTACACAATGCATCAGGGCAGAACTTGGAAGCAGTATAAAGAAGTCTTCATCCCCTGATCTAACTTTCCTCTTCTTGACTTTCATCTGAATTTTCAGTGTGCAGAGGAACAGACTTTCAGAAATGTGCACACGCATACACGTAGACTTGCGAACCTGGAAGATAAAAAGATGTTAAGGCTGGGCTCTGACTGCACCTGGTTAGCAAACTCCCCTTGAAGACCTGTAGGTTCTCCACAGCCTCTTAGCTTGTGTAGTTGAAAGGGCTGCAGCCAATTAGCATGTGATTTTGAGTAACAAATTTTCTTTTCCAACATAAATTAGGTGTGTGCCTCTCTTGATGTTATAATTTTCAGTTTCAATGTCACCGAATTTTGGCTTTGGTTAAAGAAGAAGCAAGAGTTGCTGGACAACCGCAAAGCGTTGCTTTTCTTAGTAGCAGAGAGATTGCAACCATTTAAGCTTCCTTTTTTCCCTTCTTTCTTGTTTTTTGGTGTCTTCCTGAGAGAAAAGCACTTACTGTTAATCTCATGGCAGTAAATTACAGAGAATTCCCTTCACTTCCATAATGTTTCCTACTCAAAGATCTTTAGAAATATTATGCACCAATTCAGCATGACAGCACTGCTATAAAGGTATATGGGGCTTCTCCACATCTAAGAGAGGAGGAAATTATTGAAAGAAATTTCAAGGTCTGCTTGTTAGCAACAGTGCTGTGTGGATGGTATGGGCAGGTGTAAAGAGCCAGGCATATAAAGGCAATAGTCCACTTCCAGAGACAAATATTAATATGCATATCAGGAAAACTTCTGTACCCAATAACTATGAAATTTAATATCACACAAGTAAGTGACTTACCCAAGATCTCAAAGGAAATCTGTGGCAGAATCAGGAAAGTGTCCTGCTCTTGTTCTTAAGCCACAAACCCACTTTTCCCTTTGAACCTCCAATCAGTCTTTTCTTTGATTTAAAGTTGACTGAGATGAGCTGATTAAGTTTCCATGTATCATGTGGAAGCTTCAGAACAGGCTTGTTTTGCTAGACATTCCCATCAGCCCCCATAGTTTCAGGCCTTTTGATTATAAAATGCTTTTTACGTTACTCTTCACGGAAACTCCCTTTTTCTTTTGTTTTAATCATTTACAAGCTGGAGCTTTGCCAATTTATGTAACATGGTCTCATCCTACTCATTATTTCATCATACTCCTGCCAGATCTTTATTAAATATATTTCTCCCCCTGCTTTAGTAAAAAAGGGATGGGTGCCTGGGAACCTGGATATGCAAAATAAGTGGGAATTCAGATTTTTTTCTTCCTCTGTGTTTTTCACTCTCTTTTATTCCAGACTCAGAAATATCAGTGAGAAAGATTATCTTCCCCAGTTATGGGAGAGAAGTGCCTGTCAGGTTTAGGTGGGTTAGTACTGAGGGGTGGGATTCTTTCTCTCTCCAAACTCCCACTAAGAGGGAGACAAGCCACAGACTTTGAAGTCTTATTTATGATCATAGCAGAAAAAAACCCAGTAAAATTTTCTCTATGGGTCAGTGAAGCAGGTTTCTAGCCTTCTTAAATACCTTCCAAACCTTTTGTACATGCAGTTCAGGTACACATGGGTTTCCTGTCTCCTTTCACTGCTTTGGTATTTCCCTCCCCATGTCATCTGTTATTTTTAAGGCGTATGCCTTGCTAATGGAAAAAGCTGTACAACTCCCCATGAATTTTCACCCCCCACATTCACCCCTCTGAAAGCCATGAGCACATCTATAATGGGACACTGAGAACCATGACCCAGTCATCTTTGAGGGACATAGCGGTGCCCTTGACTTGGCTGGACGGTTCAGGAAACAAGGACACTGCAAACAGCTGAATCCTGCTGGTGAAGCTTGGCCACAAGTGCTTATCCATTTGTAAAGAGTTGTTTGAGGACTCTTTCTGCCCTATAAAGACTTACCTTGTGGGGAAGTACTTACAAGAGGTTGGTCCAGGGCTGTAGGCTGTGCTGTTCCTACTTGATAAAGCCACACCTTTTTTTTTTTTTTTTTTTAATATTTTTAATATTTTTTTTTTTTTTATTTTTAGACTCAAACAAAGCCATTGAGTGATTCCATACTCCATGTAGCAACACCTGGACCAGGAAATTTCCTGATAACCATGTCCCTGAGCAGATCATAGGTCCCAGTCTGTTACTCTCTGCTGTGGCCCTTGTCCATGAGAGGATTTCCCCCACTATGTTTGCCTCCCGTGGGCACAGGCTGTTTTGCTTGTTCCCAGGATGAGAAATTTCTGATGTATTTTGCATATATGTTGAACCACGAGCTTTTATACAGTTACAAAAACTTGTGGTTTCCTATGAGTGCAAGGTTCTCCTCAGCCCCAGTGGTTTTCCTAACTTTTATTGGTGATAACTATCAGCTTTTCGTGGTTTGAAGAGAACAGGGGCTCCCATTATTTAAATTTTCTGCTGTGCCGCAAACTGTTTAATGAGCAACTTGCACAAACACTTTTTTCCCTCAACTTGACGGATCCCATTTTAGTGTCCAGAAGGGGACCTGACACCACAGGATCCAACCATGCCTACCCAGTGTAGGTGTGGACTGCACACTGTACCAGATCTTCTTCTTGCAAAACATGCTTTGTGTGCGTAGGATTACACATGATGTTGTGTTTGTGTCACTGGAAATGTGCTGTCATCTGAGAGGAGGACCCTGGGCTGGTGTCCCACAGGGAATTCTCCTCAGGACCTCTGCCCCCTCAATCCTCACACATGGCTCATTTCAGTGCATTTCAAGTGCAAAGATGACTGCTCCTCTGAAGTACTTCTATGAGCCTTGGGGGTAAGTCATCTCAGGCAGGGATGATTTAGCAGTGTGCCTTTGAGAAGGTGAACTCCAGCAGAGGCAGGGAAATCACCCCAAACCTCTCACCAAGGTGGTGGCAGATCTTTTAATGCAGCTCCCAAGAACTTCTCACTCCTCTCCAGCACAGCCTCAGGCAGGACTACGGGATGCACTTCAGGACTCTACAGCCCACACCACACAAAACGTTTATAAAAGTAATATAAAATGTGTTGTGTGCGTGACCTAAGTGCCTGTCACTGCCAATGGAAAGCATCAAAACCAGGATGCTTGAGCTGTATTGAGGAGAACTGGGCAGGTTCATGTTTAGTGTGAACAACAGGAAGGCAACGTGGGGACTCGTCGCTGTTGGACACAAAAAGACCCAGACAAGCTCCATGATGTAGGAGGCTGAATAATCATTTATTAAAACAAATGAAGTCTCTTTTCATAGAGTGATAGGACGGAGATGGACCTAATTGATCCTTGATTAACACACCATCACCATGAGTGGGTAATTAAAATCAACACTTCTCTACATGTAAACAAGATAACAAACACCAGCTGTGCAGATTTGTTTTAATTCTTTCTTCAGGTTGTTTTGAGAAAAAATTATTGCTTGAACATTACTACAGCTGAGAGAATCAGCTGCAGTCTCTAGGAGAAAACCAAAATGAGACCCACAGGGACTGTGCCAAAAAACCACAAATATGTGCTCACCTCGTAACAGATGGGTATGGAACCATCTCCAAGGCCTGTGGCTCCAATGGAGCTTTCACTGGAGGAAGAAAATGGTGTTAGCAGGCCAGTGGAAGCTGGGAACAAAACCTCAAATATAATAAAAATGGGAAACCCATAGGTCTGTAATGAAACACGGGTCAATTGGCTGGAGAGACAGGAATTAATGTGGGGCCCCACTGTTGTCAGAAATTGTGCTGGAATTACAGTTAAACTGCTATCATGTCAGACTTGGCCTCTGTCTCAGTCCAGAAGCAGCTTGAGAAACAACAAAATACATTGGGATAGCAAAGGTACCATGGCTCTTTCCCAGATTTGTTTTCACTTGCCTTCTGCTTGTCTCTTTGGTAATTGCTGAATTTGTGCTCCAATTTTGTCTTAATTCGTGAAATTAATGGTGTGCAAAATGTGAATTTCTGAGGATATGCAGCAAGGAAGTAACTTCTTCAGGAGCTGCTGTTGTTGCAGGATTATTTGTTTGGCCCAAGCCTGATAGTAATGTTGTTTGTGGCTTTTAACCTGCCAAATAGGAACCCAAATGCTGAACTATGTGGTGAAAATACCTTTCAACAATGTCAGTGTTGGGGAGGGAAGGAGCTTTAAGACTAGCCTCATGGTTTATGTTTCCAAAGATGACTTTTACCTTTTGGTGCTCGGCTTTTGGATGCCAAGTTCCCAGACCAGCTCTTTGTCAGTTACTGAGCAACCATGAGAGTCACTGAGTTTCTGCCAGGATGCCGAATGTGCTGTCCCGGTACAAACACAGTCCATTTTATTAAAGCTGAACGGCCTCCAAGTCAGAATATTTCATGGGATGTAAGTATTTAAAGCTATATAACTTCTCTAAGATAATGTTGAGAGCCAGCTTTCCTTCCTCATGTGGTCTCACAAGCAGCTGGCTACAAGCCCTAGGAGAGGGACAGTGAGTGGGACAGTTGAACTCGGCGTTTGTAGGAGTGACAAGGAACAGGAGACCGTGGAGAAGCGTGGACAGCCCAGTGTGTGGGTAAAAGAGCAGCAGTGGCATGGACACAGCTGGCAGCAGGGGGTTTTCCCAGGCTGTCTGCATCTGCCAGTTTATCAAACTGCATCACATTGCTTCCAGCACAGCCTTTGGGGAGAACTGGCCATTTGAATGGGGGCACATCTCAAAGAGAGACCTCAGTACCATGGAGCTTGGCGTGTTTTAGCTGCACACCCATCCTGAAGCCACAGCTCCGGTTTGTCCTGTCCCCTTTGCTGTTGCATTCCAAAACCTACAGTCTCAGTTCAGGCCTGGTGCTTCCCTTTTGGCAAGTGTTAGTCTGCAAAAAACCATCTTGTAATTTTCATAGTTACATCTTTGTTTCGGAGTGGGGCTCCAGAGGCTTGCAGCCATCTTTCAGGAGGCTCCAGTTCAGGCTGGAGTTGTTAGTTACGCTGTGCAACGGAGCAGCACTCACACAAAACCAACATGGCAGCTGGTGCTGGGGTTTCATGGACACATAACAGCCCAAATGCCAAAAAGACGAGGGGGGGAAAAAAAAAATCTATTTAAGCAATTTTTTCCTCTCTATAGGAACTTAGCCTGTCAGCAGCATAAACACTTGCAATCATGCACTTCCTAGGATGCATGTGCTATCGAAAAGGGAGGTGTTAATTGCTGTGCTAATTACAACATGATTGCTTTGCACTTGTTTTGCACTTGCAGGTGATTAAATTTTTAACGAAGCATATTACTTGGCACTGTTAGCATAGTTAACACATTTCTCTCTCTCTCTTCCTCTCCCCCTCCTCTTTTTATGCCTTGGGAGAAGTCCTGTGCTGCAGACCCTTTGCTGGCTGCGATGTGCTGTTGTGCTTGGAACGAGCCCCTGTTTAGGCTGTCGGTGGCGGTACCCCGGGTTCCTGCTCGGAAAGAGCAGCAGCCTGTTATCATCAGGCTCAGCGTGACGGCGCCGGCCAGATGCGAATGCAGAACCCACCAAGGTATTAGCTAAAAATTAGGCGAGGTGGTTGATGCCAATCTCACAGATTTCATTTAAAAACTATGCCAGCTCTAGCCAGTCAGGCGGCAGCGGCGGAGGGTGTGCGGGAAGGTGGAGAAATGACAGCAAGTTCCCCGTGATTTATTTCTGCTTTGCCGAGCCGGTTCCCAGCTGAATGAGAGCAGGGGAAACTTGCATCTGTTCGACGGGCAGGCTCGTATCTCTCCAATAAGGCGGCAATTACACGGCCCAGTGAGGCTGCGTGACCAAAGGAGAGCTGGGTGAACCAGCCCACTGGATTTATTGATTCGCATAGATGGCTTCACCTTTCTGGCTGCTGGTTTTGCAGATTCCCTGCAAACTTGTTGATTCTGATGGGTATGAGCTAATCGATCCCAAGTGAACGACGAACTATCTTTGGGTGGGTGTTGTCCCGCCTGTATTGCTTTTGAATTGCTCAGCTCTGGGGGCTTTTGCCTTTGGAGACTGTCCGATCTATTTCTTATGGCAGTGTAAACTTTCTGAAGCTCTTGGGGTCGGGCTGCATGAATGGGCTGGATAGTTGTTAGTATTACACGCAAAAACAGGGTGTGATCTGGTCCTGAAAAGTGCTCCTCACAAGAGGCCAAAAGGCACCTCCTGCTTCTGTTCAGGGGTGATGTAGGTAAAACGAGAGAAACTGGGTGGACAGTGAGAAATATTGGAAAGGCTAGAAAAGACAATCTCAGCCAACTTTTTAAATTTCACGACTGAGAGCCACTCAATGAGGAAGCAGAAGAGGAAAAAAGAATATTTGAAACTGATAAGGAAATATTTTTAGATAACACTTAATTAGCCCTGGGAACTTACAAAACACTACTGAGTCCAAAAGATCAACAGGATTCAAAGCAGACTAGGTATGCATTTTATGGATAAGAAGAATTGCAGGAGACAAAATTAAAAAATCTATAAGGGATGCAAACTCTCATGCTTCATGACATTAGGAAACAGCTAACTGGTGAGGAAAGTACTTCTCCTGTGGGCAGATCATCCCATGATGGTTCATAGGGAGTTTCTTGCACTGTCCTGCGAGGCAGCTGGTCTGGGTTGTTGGCAGGGATGGGCACTGAGAGTGGCAGAACAGTGGCCTGATCCAGTACCCAGCCATTCCTTTGTTCCCATGCAGCATTGCTCTGCATGCAGGCTAGGCCAGGGATACCTTTTAAAACAGAAAGGGGGAAACCAAGGAGATTACAAGGAGTCTGCTTGAATAATCCTGACATAAATCCTTGCCTCTTGTGCATGCACACCCCCAGTGAATTAATAGGAACAAAGGGGAAAAGTAGCTACCGTGATTGTTTACATAATGTGAATTAAAAAATGCCTGGGAACGTCTTCAGCATGAATTCGCTGAATTTATTTTCACTAAATATTTGTGAACCATTTTTAGCTGCATGTGCTGAATTTTTCTGTGTCCAGGCACATACAAGCATACCTTGATGAGGAGTGAAATCCTGAAGGATTTGGGACGGCAGGTCTGGTCCCTGTGGAGCTGGGAAATGAGACTGAGGTTTGGTACCCACATAAGGCAGATAGCTCTGTGCCCTGTAGATGATTTGATTTTAGCATTAAGTGTTAAAATAAAGCGTGGACTTGTATAAACTGCAGTGAGGTGATTCCCTCACCACACTGTCATGACATGGCAAGTTCAGTCTAGAAGTTTATGGACACTGACCCTCACATGCTGAATATAGATAATGTAAATAAATTTGCCTATTGACATCAAGGGACCAATCTTAAGTACCTAAGCTTCACACTTTTTGCACCATGGAATTGTTCGCATGTCTCTGTTCACATAATTGGAGGACTAAGAGGCCAAGGGGGAGTGAAAATGACAATGGAAATATGTTTTTCTGCAGACCTGGAGAGTTTGTATTAACAATTCAGAATGCTGGCAAGGCTCTCTTTAATGTTTCATGCATTCTTTTGGCCCACAAATCACAGGCCTTCACCTTTCCCATCATGTTGGCCGTGTGGCCCTGCAGCAGGTCTGTCATGCAGGAGTGAAGGCGAAGGATGGGAGAGGGCCCTGTGTGCCTGGAGGCCTGTCCCAGCAGAGACAAAATGTGTATGAATGTGTGTGTGTCCCTCTATGGCAGGGGCTGAAGAGGTGAGGAGCAAGTGCTGTGGTGTCTGTAAAGTCCTGGGGGCTCCAGCAAAACGTCTTAAATTGCAGGATTGGTTTTTGCTTGACTTTCCTGTGCCAGCCTTAAAAGATGTGAATTGATATCACTTTTAACTAGCAGGTTTCATTATCTGCAATTTCATTAAGAGCAATACCTGCAGAAGGACCACTGAGTGGGTTTTTTTAAATTTTTGCTTAATGGGTTCAATTCTATCTGTAGCAAACCTTGCCATTTCCCCCCCTCCAAACTTTATATTCTAGTCTGTTACTCACTGTCTGTCTGGCCCCTATCGTACTTTGACTGCAGATGTCATAACAGAAAAGAGATGAACAGGCAGCTCTTACTTCCCGATAAATTAATGTGCTGCAGTCTAATCCACATCCCAAATGATAAAGTTAACAACAGTTTGCAAGCCTGTCACATAATCTAAAAAATTCAGATGGATATTTTTTCCCCCTCGCGTGGGAGGAAAAACCTGTTTCGGGGATGAACAGTTACTAATACATTTAAGCTCCAGTAGAATGTCATGGAAGTGGCACAATTAATTCATCCGCCAACTCAATCCAGTGGAGAAGCACTTTTATTGGGAGCAACCTGTTCTGCAGGCTGCTGGCCGTGGCGTGCTTCCCAAGGCTGCTGCAGCCTGTCCTCCCTCCTTCATCTGCTTGCTCCAGCTGGGCTCGGGCCTGGCTCAGCTGCCAGTCTTTGGGAGCGAGTTCCTGCCACAGTCTTTGGGGTCAGCCACCTGCGGTTCTCCCACAGCCCCCAGCATGTGGTTACTGGGACGTGGAAAGGGGAACTCGGCAAAGCCTTGCTCTAAATCTGCCGTGCTGCTCCAGAAACCGCGGCGTGCGTCAGCCGTGGCAGCACACGTCCTCGTGCAGGAGGCAAACTGATGTGCGGGCCCCGGGGACAGAAGTCTGTAGATCTGCCACTGTGCTGTAGGTGGGGGAGGGATGCTCTTCCCAGCCTCTGCCTCTGGCATGGTTTCTCTGGGGAAAATGGTGTGTAGAGCCTCTCTGTTCACACAGAGATGCTCAGGTATGTGAGGTGAGCATCCAAGGGAATGCTCACCCCACATATCATTCCTGAGCCGAGGAAAACTGGATTAGCTCCTTGAAAATTCACAGAGTTGAGCCAGTTTACACCAGCTGACAATGAGGCCCTTCCGGCATAACTCCCTGTGGGAACTAATTGTGCAAAAAGGGTTTATTTGGGCACGCTCTCCAAAAATGGGAAATTACCCTGATTTCCTGATCTAGAATTCCTATAAGAAGAAAGTTTCCTGCAAGGCTTTCCCTGTGTCTTTCTGTAATCATACCAAATGCAACAGATAAAGGCTTTTATCCTAATGTTTTTCAGTGATTTTAATGGCAGTCCAGATTGGCAGAGGAATGAGGGAAAAGAGAAATGCAATAATGAAAACTTAAAAACCTTTCTCTGCTGCAAAGTCATCAGCCAAGTTATAAGGCATGAAAAGGGTGTGAAGGATGGAGAAATATTCATATCGAAGCTAAGTTGCATATCCTTGATTTCAGTACTTCATTTTTGCTCTTCTTGCCAGTTCTACAGGTTGTTACTCTTTTTCTGATGGTAGGCACGGCTGACAGGACGCTTAGATCTAAAGTTTGCATTGCTGATGTTACACTGCAGCTGCCTTTTACTTCAACCTGCAACCCCACTTCAAATTCTGTGTTGAGCACACTTTCAAGGTGCAAATATGTGGTGGGCAAAGAGTGATGGGAGGTGGTCGGTGTTGGGGTGTTAGCTGCAGTTACTGTGCTTCGACTGAAAAAAACCAGAAGGAAATGAGATGCCAGCTTGTTGCAGGATTCACTTGGGAAGCTGGAGGAATATCAGGTGAACAATAGCTTTTTCAGAGTGCTGTCTCCTGCATGGAGCAGGCACAACGTGCTGGGCAGCGTGGGCCAAAACAGCCTCCTCCCACCTCGCTTGGGGTTCTCCCTTTGCTTCAGAGTCACCTTCGAGAAAGGCAAAGCCGTGTTCAGGCTTTACCTCTCTCTCTCCCATTTTCTCAGGTCTGGCGTCAGTGCTACCCTCCCGCTTCCTCAACAGAGGCTGAGCAAGTGTAGATGCAGAAAATACCACTGTGGGACACATACCTACATCTAATGCAGGGAAAACCACAGGTGCTGACTTTAAAAACGTTTCCCTCTTTAGGAGACACTGACAGACATTGTTCAGGAGTTTAATGGTCCCTGGACAAGGATTCTGTAAGCAGCCCCTTTTCCTCTTGGATGCTTCTGATGCCAAACATGGGAAGGCAAAGCTTATTCCTGAGGCTGACCTATTTCTGTGGAGCAGCTGCAAGCCAGGGTAATAATCCACTTATCTGGTGAGAAACCCACAACAGCACCATACAGACAGGCACTGTCTTGCAGAGCTCTGGTTCTGCAGCCTGTGGGTGGGTGCTGACAGCCTCTCCCAGAGCCCCCCCTCAGCTGCCCACAGTGCCCCAGAAGAAGGTTGGTCCAAAAGATGGAGTGGTGTGGATTACTGAAACCTTTGCTTGAAATTTTACCTGCTGCTGAGGTTTACAGAAAGCCTGACAGAATACCCAGAACTGCCAAATGAGTAAAAACTAAAATATACCAGAATGCTGTGAGGAAAATCTGTTGTTAAACCATCCTCAGTGAATGGTGATGCTTTCACCAAGGAGTCACCTGAGAGCATTTTCCGGTGCCTTGTGGTTTGAAGTTGGTGGTGGCCGAGGGGTGGGCAGTGTCCCTCCAGTTACATCTTGCAGCCTCGGTGGTGTGAAGAGTGGTTGAGCACAGACCAGCCCTGGTGTCCAAATGCTGCTCATCAGCTTCAGCAATGTCACCAGCTGTGGTTCCATGCCAAAAGCGAGATGCTGAAAGTCGAGATCTCTGGAGTTCCTTAAAAGGCCACATAAATCTCTGGTCAGCTGCCACCATGCTGTCTTGCAGCTCTGGCTGGTTTCCTCACAAGCCTCACATCAGGGATGCTCCTGAGGCCAGAGCAGGCACAGTTCTGCCTACTTGAGGGCCCGTGTGGGAGAGTGGGGAGGTGGAGACCCACGGTTTATGTGCTGGGGGAGGCTGCAGTGAGTGAGCCTGTCCCTGCTGACCAGGGCACATGTGCCAGCGAGGGACCTGCTCAAGCCTGCCAAGGTCTTATTGCTACCACCACATAGCTCATGTCGGTTCCCACTTATGAGAAAATCTTTCCCAGATCAGGAATGAGGTAACTCTCACTCACCCAGTTAGCTGTGATTCCCAAGAGCCTTCCAGGCAAAGAGCAAGGTTCTCCCCTGAGCAGTTCTGTGCTATTTGAATACTTCTGCTGAGGTTTCTCTGGCTAAAAATTGCCTTACCCCAGGGGGCTCCTGTGCCTGAGGGACTGCAGAGTGTTCTGCTGGGCATGCCAGGTGAGTGCTGGCAGAGGGCTAAAACTAACTCCTCTTGTGGGTTCCGTGATCTACACAGAAAAATGTGGGTGTATCTGAAAAGAGTGTGGAACTCGTTATGTGGTATATTTCAAGAATCATATTGTGATTTATTCAGGACACACATCTACCTCTTCCTCATATTTTGTAAAAAATAAGCTCAAAATTGATACAGAATAGGAAGAGGCCACTGGTTCTGGCCATAAACTTTTTACTAAGTACTTTGGTTGAGGACATTTCCAAACTGCCTGGGAATAATCTCAGACCAGCTGATCTTCAGCTCCATCCCCCTTGCCCAGAAAATTCTTTTCAGTATTGTTGGATACCAGGACCTAATAGCCAGTTTAAAAACATTCTGCTGTCTTTCTGCTTTCTGTATTAGAGCATTTTTCCCCCTTAGGGAGAGAAGTGGAGTAGGGAGCTATGAGGGCAACCTAGGCCATCAGGGCATCAGTGTTCTGTGGTATGTTAATTTCTTGTATTTATGCGTAATATGGATTTCATGGTGTTGGATTTTCTCTATGATGATAATGCTAATAATAATGATGGTGGTGGTAATATTATTATTATTAATAATAATAATATGTTTAAAAATACCCTGTTTCTCCTGCATCCCTGCTTGTGTCTGGTAAATCTCAGTGTTTAGAACAGATCCGGTTGTTAGCACTGAAGACACAAGAAACAAATCAGAGCTGACTGCTTCAGACAGCTGATGGATTAGCAACAGCCAAGGTTAAAAATCTAGAAGTCTCCAGAGTGATGGGAAGATATTACACGTAGGATCCAAAATTGTTGAATGTGAGTGCATTAAATAATACAATCATCCATTGTGAAGATTTCATAAAGATGTTGCAAAAGGAGGGTTTCTTTGGTGTTCATCTTTTCCACAGAAATCCTTTATGAATAAAAAACCTATTAAACAAATAGTTCCATGAGCATTGGGAGTAATGAAGCCTGGTTTCACAGAATGGGTGAAGTTGGAAGGAACTGCAGTGGATCATCTGGTCCAACCTCCCTGCAGGGTGATCCTGGAGCACGTTGCACAGGATTGCATCCAGACGGTTCTTGAATATTTCCAGTGAGGGAGACTCCAGAGTCTGTCTGTGGAAAGTCTGTTCCAGCGCTCAGTCAGCTGCACAGTAAAGTTCTCCTCAAATAGCTTCCCACACCTCCTTTCTGTGTGGATTCTCTGCTGGCTGAGACAGAGATCACCAGCTTTTCCTTTCATTGGCACTAAGAAGTTCTTGCATCTTTTTGTCCGCTTCTTTTCATAAAACTTACAGGGACACTTACCCTGCCTCTTGGCTTGGCTGAACCAATGCAAACAGGTTCAAAAGTGACTGTGCACTATGAGGGGACAGATATGCCTGTCCATGGAGTGACCTTATGTGTCCCCAGGAAATCAGAGCCATGGACTAACCACGGTTGGGGGTGTCCTCACCAGACTTTTATTGCTGCTGCACTGTGCTGTGTCATCCCAGAGCAAATGGGGTGTCCAGTGGTGAGGAAAGCTTACAACATGCCCCTGTCCTGGTGTTGCATGTAAAGTGAACTTGTCTTTGTACATTGATGGCATTCGTACTGTCACTATTTCTGGGACAGTTTGAAAAGTCCTTGGAGTGGAGGCTAGCCTGGAGATAGCTGTCCCTTTAGGTCCTCTTTTCAGGAACATCAGGTGATATTCCACCCCTTCATGTCCCACTGACTGAGAGCCATGGTGTAGGTATAACCCAGGGGGTTTCAGCCTGGCTGCCCTTTTGTCTGTGCAGAAGAACCTTTTTTGTAACAAATTCATATCATGCTTCAGCAGAGGAAAAAGTAGTTTTCCTGTCTTTCTTGAGCCCTGTAAAAGTGGCATGCCTTGTATTGGCTTCAGAGGACAAATCAGAGAGATGTTATCCCCATGTTCCAGTGGCTACAAAGAAAAAGACTCCCTTTTTACAAGGAGTCACATGGAAAGATGATGGGGCATGGGTATAAATTACTCCTAGGGAGTTCCAATTGGGTACAAGAGGAAAATTTTTTTACAATGGGGACAATCAACCGTTGGAATAATCTACCAGAGAAGTGGTGGATTCCCCAACTTTGGTCACTTTTAAGATTCAGCTGAACAGAGTGCTCAGCAGCCTTGTGTAGACTGCTTTTGCCGAGAAAGTTTGGACCAGATGATCCTTGAGATCTCTTCCAACTGGATATTCTATGATTCCATGAAATTCATTTATGAGTTGTCCACAGGTACTCCCCCAAATGTAGAAGACTGCTGAGCTAAAGAGGTCCTTCATCTTCTGCAGCCTTGGAGGAGCCCTCAGAGCTTCCCTGGGGGCTCTGAATGTTGTCTAGATACCCTAGCATGAGAACTCAGGAAGATAAGCTAGCCTTTTAGTCTTATTTTTCTTAATTAAGGAGATTGATGGCATAAGCTATTCTGATTACCTGTGATGAGCTGTTGGCCAGTAAAAGATTGAACAAATTTGAGTCCCTTATAGCTCAGACACATCTTTCTGGCCTCTGAAACGGTGCAGCATTTTTATTTCTCACTTTCTTCAGGCACACAAAAAACATTTCCCTCTGGAACACAGCAAGAACAGCATGGTGCAACCACATTGTTTCATCAGATGGAAACCTGTGTAATCTCAAGTGATCCCCACTGAAGTTTCAACAGACACAGAAGACCACATTTTCATTAACTCGTGAATATATACGGATTTACAATGGTACTTTGAATTTGGAAGCAGGTGCCCATCTGCAATGTAGGGACATCTTGTTAGCAGATGTTATTTGTCTGAGAGAGGCTGAACTTTTTCTAATGACACTACTTTTTTTTTCCCCAACATTTGCGGTACCCTGAAGAAACACAAAAGCACCACTACTACTTTACAAGCAGCAAATTGTTTTCTAGTTGAAAATACTGTATGAAGACAAATTATTTTTACTTTGCAGACAGACTTGTTCACAAAAGTGTGAGTGGGCAAGGTGAGCCTGTTTATGGAAGTAGCTGTTTCCTATTATTCTAGGGAATTCAAGAATGCAAAGCACATAGATAAAATCCCACTCTGAGTGTGTTTGTTGAGCAAAGTTGTTAGATGTCTGTTAAAAGGAAATAACTCTTGTATAGCAGGTTTTCACAGATGTAGTGTGTGAAAATTATTATTAAAGTATATATATTTATGATATTTCCAGCAGAATGAATAGTCTGTGATTTTTGAAATTAAGATTTTGTGGCCAAAACACAAAGTCAGAATTTGAATTCAGATGTATATATGGGTTTCCTTATGTGACACTTCTAGATTGTTCACTGTGAAGAAAAATATTTCAAGATGCTTTTCTTGATTGTTAAATGCACTAATCCAGGGAAGTAAATAACAAACCCCCCAGTGATGTAGGACCACTGGGGATTGTCCTCATGGGAATAGGTTATCTGTTCCCACTTTCTCGTGTCAGGCTAAACCCACCCCTTCTCCCTTTTGGCTCAGGCTGACCAAATAGTTCTTTCCTGTGTCAGATATTTTTTTGCTGGGAGAAGGAGACTGCCTACAGATTGCACCAGAGGCGGGAATGTTTCAGGAGAAGTCTATGCATACTGCCCATCTTTTGTTTCCCAAAGAAATGGGAGACAAACAGGACATGGGGCTGAAACTCCTCCTCTGATGAAGAGCAGCAGTTGGCGATTTTCCTGATTTAAAGCTAAACAGTGGTGAAATATTCCTTTACAGTGGTGAAATCTTCCTTCAAACAGGTAATGAATGCACTATTGACAGCATACATGTGTGGACCTCTTGGGCTATAATATGTTTTGTGGGACCTTCTGGACAAGTATCAGGAAATGTTGTTAAAGCTAGTGTTGCCACCATTCACATATGAACTTCTTACTGCAGTCAGAGTTTTAATCACCTCTCCCATTCATGAAGCTGGGTTATTGGTTTAAACTTCAGCTTTTGGGTTGTTTTTTTTCTTTTAATTGAATGGTGGAAGGTTTCTATTTAATTGGATGGTGGACATGTTGGTTTTTATCCTTTCCAGTGGTGAGGAAAGAGCTCTGAAGTTAACCCAAATGCATCCTGAAGATGAAAAGAACAAAGAACACAAAGACCATGGCTTGAAAAAGAACTTTTTTTTCCTCTTTCTTTCCTATTTTTTTTTTTTTTTTTTTGGAAGCCAGAGCTGTGATTTTGCCCTGATGGATGTTTTTGAATGCTGGAGGCTGGCAAACTGGGACCAGTCTGAATAAATATCTAAAATAAATAAATACAACATCCCTGATTAATAACCAAATCAGTTTTATTCCCAAACATACACATAAACCAGTTCCACCCCAATTAATCAGGTCTGACTGTAGTGTGTAATACTTACTGTTTTTTAATTAAAATTGAGAGCTCATACTGTCCAGAGAACTACATGTGTGTTCTCTGAAAAATTACAGCACAAGCAGAGGCCATTTTTTTTCCTACTCCTGCTACAAATTTCCTACTGAACTTTAAAGGCAATTCCAGGTGCAGCTGAACACTATCCATTATCTCTGCCTGTACTCCTAATCAGAGCAGCACAACCTGCCTTCAGAAACATTTGTTCTGAATGGCTGCTGTTTCTGAAAGCAGATGCTCTTGAAAATGCAGCTGTCAATAGCTCCACTAACCTGTGTCTTCTTACAAAGAAGTACTCCAGTTAAGGTTTGCTTGGATTTAACTACATGCTTATGCTGGTGATGTATAATATTTTTGCCTATGTGCATGGAACAAATCAATAACCTGCTTCTTCCTGACCCTAGTTTTGCTTGTGCTCCTGCCCATATCAATCAGGGACATCTCTGCTCAGATGAGTAGTTGTACCTGGATAAAATTGTGGGAGATAAGTATCAATTCCTTTGTTTGAAGCAGAAACAGGTTTTTGTACATGGAGGGAATAACCAAGTACTTCATGGTTCCTTTCTCTCTGTGCTCTGTTTTTTCCCTATTTTATTATTTGAACAAATAAGATTTTACTCATATATTACACCAAACCAATGACTCCATCTAGCTTCCCACAGTGCACTTTTTATAGCAGAGAATACTCCTTTCTTGTCTTGCTGAAGCACATATTTTCACATAATTTGCACTGATAATATAACTCTGCTGAGTAGCTTGATAGAATATATCGCTCTTCACAGTCTAGCAGTCCCCCTCCTTAAATAATGGAAGTGGTAGACTCCCGGTAGTCTTGATTTTAAACATTTTAAATATATATAACAGTTTGCATACTGTGCAGTGATTTGTAAAATGTGAATGCCTACAAAACCATGGTTACCAAGCATAACATTATCTTATTTTTACTTACAGGACCAGTAAAACAGCTGGAGGTCTAAAATCATGGCCTGGCATTAAATGCATTACTACATTTTAACCATGCAGGATGAGGCTGTCCTTTCAGCTGAGAGATAGGAAGAGAAGTGTAGTGATTACTGGAAAATTAACACCTCCCATTTTAATAGACTGACTATACCAAAGGCACTTAAATAGAAACCCTTCAATTGAAATGAATTGGAATTTTATCTATCTAAAAAGTGAGTAAGACACAAGTGGCTTTGAGCTACACAAATAGCAGTATCAATCTACAGAGTGGAAATGGAGGATTTTACTAATAGAAATAATTTGTTTTAAGACCTACCTGCATGGTACCATTTAAATTTCTTTGTTTTTTTTTTTTTTTTGTTCCTGTCCCCAAAAGAAGATCCATAACCTCAGTGGTTCCTTGGTTTCCCTTTTTAACATCCATAATTGAAATCAAGTGGCAATGAATAAAGCTGTGAGCCATAAACCCTGGTCATTTCAGCCTGCCCACAAGGTTTAGGACTAGGTGTCCTCACCTCAATTAGTGTTACCAAGCCCTATCAGTAAACCTCCACAACGGTGGTGTCAAAGGACATCCATTTTGCTACTGCACACGGTGTCTCATAAATAACACCCTAATTGCTCTCCCAGAAATACGGCTCCACGAGCCTTGTCGAGTGCTCAAGCTCTCCCAGGATGTTGTTTCAGTGGGGCCTTTGCCTTTGCCTTTGCCTGGCAGGAGGCTGATGGAAGACAACATGCTGAGTCCCCGTGGGGCAAGAGAGTAACTCCAGGTTTGAAGAAAACCACCAATGAACAGGACACCTGGAATACTGTAGGAGCAGACAACATGGCCCAGCTCAAAACAGGAGTTTCTCATAGTTCAAAATATGTCCTTAGATGCATTTATTAATGAGAAATGTCAGGAAACAAACGTTGCTCCTTTTTTCATCTGTTCTCACACATCATGGTACCTCTTGGCAGAGTCCCCTCTTGGATCCAGAAGAATGTTCCACCCAAATCACCCCAGAAAGTTCCCACATTTCTCAGGTTTCAGGAGTCTGAGGACAGTCAGCAATGTGAAGGGATCACTCCACGCCTGATGAACGTGACTCCAATATCCGGTCGGTGAAGCAGGTGCAGACTGAAAACTGTCAGCACTTCCCAAATCAGCCCCATGAAGCTGCATGCTCCTCCCTTAGGTAGATCCCTTCTGCTACAACTATGAGCCCATTCATGGCACGTGGCAGCTGCAGTGGCAGCAAATAGCATTCTGGTGGCTCCTCCAATCCCAACAAAAGTGCAGGGAAGGGAAGCCAGGAGCTGATACACTGCTTTCTTGCTCTGCCCACACTGGGGAACAGTGGGAGATTTGGCTAAATGCTTGTGACATTAGGAGACTGAGATCTGATTCATCTGCCTGATAAAGCTTTGAACAAGGTATTGGGGGAATAAAAAGCATTTGACTCTTGTCTCACAACACAAGTTTTACATCAGAGGCTTTACTGGCTGTGTTTACACAGGCAGCCACGCCAATTCTCAGACTCCACCAAGTCCATTAAAACCAGCTTGTGCAACCCCCTGCAGAGCCTCCTACTTGGCTTGCCTGCCTCATGCTCAAAGGACCCTACTCAGTGCACACTCCTCACCCCCCACGTGCCAGCAGCCCCCAGGTGCAAGCTCCCAGCACTCAGCTCCCAGGCCCAGCGTCCCTGGTGGAGGGGAGAGCCCCTCCTCTCTCCCAGGGTGCCAAACCATAGGCGAGGAGGGACAGAGCTGTGGTGTTGCCTGTCCCAGCTCCCCCAGTGTTGCCTTGGATGACAATCCATCCTCTGTGGTGGACATGGTCATCCTGGGCACCGACTACCCCACTGTGTGCTTAGGGAGTCAGGGTAGGAGCTTAGCCAGGGCAAAGAGCAGTGCTGTGAATCCCCAAGAGCAACGCTGAACTACCCCTGCCAAGAAGGGTCTCTTCTTGGAGACCCAACAGTGCCTGTCCTTACGGCAGAGTTCTGACAAAGGCAAGGTTGTGGTGGCATTGGCACAGCATCTTGGACTCAAAAATGACTTGTTTACTTTGGAGAAGATCAGAGAAGGACACAGATTATACAAGCAAAGGAAAGAATGAGGCTGGGTAATAGCGCTGGCAAATAACGGAGGAAAAAATCTGCGCTTTTATTCAAAGAAGAAAATGAGCATTGTAGTAAACATGCAGACAATCCACACCAAACACAAATCTGGTTTCTGTGTGTAAATGTGTGGTCTAGCTGCAATCTTTATGAAAGCTGCTCCAGCTTCAAATGGATGTAGTATTTCTGAAATAGTTGAAATGAATGCTGTCTCTGGAAGGAAACAATGGATGTAGTAAACAAGCAAATATCTTGTCAACAGCTGAGCAACAAGGGTGCTGAAAATTCCATCAGAGGAGAACTAAGCGTGGGATTTCTCATGATACACCTGTCCAGAGCTTGTTCTGTGGGTACAGGGACAGAGCAGCTCACAGAGAACGTGTCAGCCCTGCACACCCCGAAGTCTGGAGATGGGCATCTGCTTTTTAACAATTTCCAGCCGTACCGATGGGAATCTGCTCAAAAGCAGGGATCAGCTGCATGCCTTAAAAATGAAAAGCCTATGCATTCAAGGTGGTTCAGATGCAGTTTCACATTTCTAGCACCTGGTCCTTTTCCTCAGGACACCCCGCTTCAAATGGGCATTCGGCATTACAGAAGAGCCTGGTAGTGTGGCCTGGCTTTCCTGCCCTGGCTGTCCCCTTTCAGGTTTTGGATATGCCAGGAGTACTGATGGCACACCACTGGGAGAAAACTGCTCTTGCACAGGTCAAGCTGAACCCAGTGCTATCAGTGGTGGTACCCAAGTTTTGTGCCATTACCTCTACTCCAGCTCCCTCAAGCATGGGCTCAGACCTGCAGCTGTGGCAAAGTTTAAGCTGCTTTTTACAGCTGAACATTTTTTACTGTTGTGGTTGGTTGACCACCCACTAGAATTATTTACTCTTTTCTTATCTTCTAATTTCTGCAGATGTGTTTCCACAGCTGCAATTCTTGCATGTGTTGGGCCATGCACAGCATCTGCAAAACCAGCACAACTGTGTACAGAGTTTTTGCTCTGCAGTGATGTACTTTGTGAGGAAGGGGCAGGCAGGAGGGTGGGACAGTGCCTTTTGTTCAGCCTGCTCCTCCTGCACTGTTTTTCATGTGGAGGTTTGTGTTGGTTTGCTCCTGGAGCGAGGGTGTCCATCCAGGTGTAACTGCTGCTCACCTGCTCTCTGTGTCCTGCTAGAGGATTTCCCTGCCACACAAACTGCACTGCCAGTAGCAGGAAATCCTGTGGAATAGCCCCTTTGCCAGAGCTGCATGGGAGATGAAGCCAGGGCAGTAAGCAAAGCACAATATTTTCCTTTAAAACAGGCCCGACCCCCCGCCCCGGCCAAACACACACCATTACGGACTTCTAAGCATGTGATTCTTTTGTAGCCTTCACTTTTCATTGGTGTTAATTTTGCAATTTTTTTTCCTTTTTTGGGTGACAGAGAAGAACCTCATCTTACTGAGTGCTGTCAATGAGCTGCTTAGCCCTTCACCCACAACCGAAAGCTTTGTGTGAAGCAGAAAGTCCCACAGATGTTGCCAGAGGAACCTCAACAGCTTCTCTCTCCACACCTAGTGGGGATTTACAAACACACTTTGGAGAGTTTAGTCTGAGCCTGAGCAGTTGGCTGTATGTAAAAGCTCTGCTCACTGCTTTGTAAATCCAAAAAATTTCATAGGTTCCTTCTCTTCAAATTTCCACAGAAGAGCCTGTAAGTGCTTTGGACCAAATAGCTGTGCAGTTAATGAACTGTGCATACACAGGCACTATGTCCAGCTATGAATTCACACTTAATAGTTCAACAAAAATATCTAGTGTCATATGTTTTTCATTCTTTTTTAAATAGTGATAGGCTTGTCAATTAAATCCATCTTTAAAATAGATTTTACCAAATATATGCACTGCCCAGTGAGATTCATTTAATGTTATCTTTTCCACATGCATTTCCAAGAGAATTAAAGGACCCAATATTCTATTGTAATCCATGATTTTTTTTCTTCAACTTCCCTAAATACCAAACATCTGATAGGATACTGTAAATCCCTCTGGAGAAATACTTTTTTTATGGGGAGACCAGAGTGAAAATTTTCAATCTGAAATGCACATAAAGCTAGATTTCCAAAAACATAGGCTGGTGCCTCCCTTTGTGTGTTTCAACCCAAGATACCCAAAGTATGATTTTTCAGGGATGCTGAGCAAACATAACTCCCATGGACTCCAGCCAGAATTGTTCCTGTTCGCCACAGCTGCGAATCAAGCTCTGCATTACTAAGGGGACCAGAAAGCATTTCTTGAGCAGTTTTCACTTCCAATATTTTCTTACTGTGGAAACAGGCTTAAGTGATACTTGATGGCATTCAGTCACAGATGACACAGCTCATAAAGCCAAAAAAAAAAAAAAAAAAAAAAAAAGAAAGAAGAAAAGCTCAGGTGTTGAAAATTTACCTCAGTGTGTGAGAAAGAGGAGGGGGGCAATTTTTGAGTGAAAGCTTCACTCTTTGAAAAGGAGACAGATGGTTTGCATCTACTGGCATGAATATTATAAGCTTCAGGTGTCCCAAAATGCTGTGAAATGCAACATTAAAAATTGGTGGCAAATAATTTGTCCAAAGTTATCGAGGAAAACAATGGCTTTTGCCTCTGCTACAGGTAGTTTAGGGAAACCTTCCCAGAGTTCTTTTTTATTAAGAAAGAACTCTCTGCTGAGTATGAGTAGCACAAAGAGAAACTGGTTCCATTAGAAAATACTATGCATCTGAAAATATTTTCACTGTTTAATTTCCATATTGCTGGATCATGCCCCCATTAGCACCCACCCAAACCTACCCCCCTCCATTCCTTTCCATAACTTTTAATCAGATAGTTCCTTTCCTCCAAGCCCACAGTCCTTAATTACAATTTACAGACACATCAGTGGAGCACAAGCTGGTCAGAACAGCTGTGGGAAAGTTTCTACTTTGAAGGAAATAATACTGGTGAAGATAATTTTGCAGCCAAGTAGATTTTTCCTTCATTTGTATTAACAGTGTCTTCTGTCTCCTCCCAGCTAGTTTCCATAGGTACCAGTAGGCAGCATTTCTGCCTAGACACATACTGGTTTTTGCTGGGGATTTCTGCATTTTCGATTTTGTGGGCCAATGTTCAAATATGTTTGTTCATTGCTAAGATTTGGAAGATCAAAGTGGAGCATTTGATACCCAAGTATCACTGAAAGGTCTCTGTGAATTCACCTAAATTTATTAGTATTTACTGTATTATTCTCTGAGATACAGGGCCAAACATTCACAAAAGTAGAAGTTCACAAACCTTAATTTAGACTTTTAAAAACCTTATGATACCCAGTGACTCTCACTTGGGACAAAAAAAAAATAAATATTGAGTGTCCTATACACACTTGTAAGACAACTTATGGCTCTATTTCCCTGTGGTCTTGGTCAGAGTTCCCTGCTCTATCCCTCAGACTGCCTTTTTGAAGTATTGCTACTGGCTGACTTGTGGCTAAATGGGCTCCTGTGACAGTACATCCTAGCCAGTCCTGGAAATCTGTTTGACCTGAGCTCAGCCACCAAGCTCGAGGAGCCTTTGGCTTGTATTTGCTGCCTGGTGAATCTGCCCCAGAAAGACACCCAGAGTATGTTTGTAATTGTTTTCCTCGCAAACAGTGCAAGGTGTGATGATTGTGTCATGCCAAGTTTACTGCGGTGTAAGTTCATTTTGCTTACATAGGACTATTTGGCATTTACGTGGCTACAAGAAAACATACTGCAAGGCAGCAAGGGTCTTGGATTCATGAGATTCATAAGGCTTCATGAGAGAATGCAGAATAAACTCTTTGTATTGAATCACAGGCATGTGATTGCTGAGCTAACACTTGCAAAGCATCCTTTCTTAGCTAAAATTATTTTTGCTCTGTATGAAATAATTTCCTATAGCATAACCATAATATGTAAAGCAATGTATTTCCTAATTTGTGTTTATTAAAGTGCTCTTTTCACATTTCTTTTATGTTTCTGGTGTTAGATATTTTATTGAATGTTAATGGATGTTACTCAGTTCTCGAGGGATCTTTGACATTTTTCCTCAAGTAATTTATTGGAATCTCAGAATTCTGCAGATCCTGGTTTGTTCTGATGGTGTTCGCTTCTTATTGTTCCTTTTCACTTTTTATCATGTAGAATTGTAAGTACATTAAATTAATAATGAAAAATGAAACCACAGGGGTCCTCTGTATTCTAGATAATGACTGATACATCTTCTCACTTGTCTGTGTTACATTACAGTGTCGTAACTTTCCTTTATATCCAATAATACTTTTCATTATTGCAGCATCCACAGCACAGAACTGTAGGGGTTTGTTCAGATTCTAACAATATTTTCCTTAAGTAAATCCATATCTAATAACGCCATTTATTTTCTCTTTCTTTTTCTTGCTGTGTAGTGGAAGGTAACATGCTGGTTTCTCTTAGAAAGTGCTGCTCAGGGGCTACAAGAGCTTTAGCTCCCTGCCCTGGTGTTAAGGGGATTAAATTTGACAGTAAGGAATGGATGTATTTGAGCTGAGATCCTCCCCAGGTGAGTGTGTGGAGGCTGCCCAAATGACAGGCATTGTTGCCTCCCATTCATTGCAATCAGCTGCTGCAGTTATGGCAGAACCTGTGGCTACTTTGTGGCTTTTTTTTCCCCCTCCCTTTCTCTTTACTTCCACTTCCTATTCCTTTTGTGGTGCTCCTGCTTGCATGGGTTGCCTTTTTCTTTTGTGGCTTGGAGTGGCATTGAGCTAAACTCCAGAGCAGACCTCTGTGGTGGCTTTAGGGTGAGCTAATATCCTGAATGAATCCTTTTTGGAAGCAAACACAGTCCATATTATTGACTGTCTGGAGAGACTCCTGCAGCAACTGAGAGGACAGGAGATCATAAGCTGTTCAGAGCCTTTAAAGTCTCAGGGCTGTCCCACGGCAATGTGCTGGAATGTGTTGTGCTGGAGCACAGGGATGTTCTTCAGAGGTGGGCTTGCTGGAAATTTGAAGTCACGTGGTAAGTAACATTAATTTCTTATGCCGAGTGGCTGCATGGGTGTTCCTGCACAGACAGTGTGTGAAGGCTGCATGCTTCCTCTGGAAGGGAGGAACTGGGAGAAATATAAAGTGTACATACAGAAAACTTCCTGCCTTCCCCAAAGTGGAGCCGTGGAAAGGATGGATTTCCTTGAGACCTGAAAATGCATTTAGTGGGTACAGTAATTAAATAAGTCACTAGCTTAATGTATTCAATGCTGAATATTTTTATTTTGGGTAATCTCCATTCCTAATTAATTGAATTTTATGTTGTGAAGTGGAAAACTCTGGAACAACCTTCCAACGTGTTTCCATGGCCCAACAATACAGGTTGCCCCTTCAGGGATTCCTTGTTCTCTGGGGCCTCTCTCTTGCGTTTTTGGGGATAACAGGGACTCTGCCATGGAAGTAGGAACTGTGGGCCTTAATTTCTTCAAATGTGGAAGGCAGTGAAACCAACTGCCTCTCCTAGGTAGTCACTAGGCTACTAAATAGAAGCTTTAAAGCAACCAAGCTTCTCTGTCCCCCCCCGCCCCCGTTCCACCAGGATGAGGCTGAATGGGGCTCATCCCAGCCCTACAGCAGCTTCCAGAAGCAGAGAGGCTGCTTGGAAGCAAGGATGTGCTGGGCTGAGTGGCCTTGGTCCCTGGTCAGTGAGCAGCCAGCCAGCCCAAGAAGCAAACCAGGGGCAGGCCCCCGACAGAGTTTCTTGCCTTTGGTCACTTTACATTGGCACCTCTCTTTTTTTTTTTTTTTTCCCCCTCTGTCTCCCTCTCTCTGCCAGTGGAATGTTTTGCAAAGGTGTACCTGGAAGCAGAGGGCAGTTGTTTGTTGATGGCTTAAAACCTCTCTGCTTGTTGTGCACAGGGGCAAAGACCCGGCTGTAGTTTACATAAGTACCTACCATTGCTTATGGTTATGTAAAATAGGGATGAATATCTAAAGCTGGGATCAGAAGTCTCCTACACATGAATGAGTCCGTTAAGTGGGGAAAGAAAACAAGGCAGAGCCGTGCCAGATAAGGCACGGATGGCTTCACATTTTCATTTGTGAAAGAGCTAAAAGTAAAGGCAAACAGTAAAAACATGGTATTTCTCAACCACCAGATCAGTGGGGAAAGTAATCCTGGAAAAGATTCCCTCTCCATGCATACAGACACCACAGAAAAATCAACTTAACTGCAGGGAGATGCTGGGCAGGATTTTGAGGATGGTTTTAATGAAAGAGAAGGAGGAACAATTGTTTAATGGGAAGTGACTCAAAAGGACTGAGTGCACCACATGTGCCGCAGGCAGCAGCCAAAAGGATGAGTGGTGGGTTATGCCTCTCGTAAGGCGGGCTCGGCCCCAGTCCTGCTGGATGAATGAAAAAGGTGGGTTGATTATTTGAACAGGGGAAAAACATCTGCACTTTTGGACTGAAGTCTGCTGACTTCAGATGGCTTGGGGATCAAAACTGCCGTGCTCAGAAAAAACTCCTCGACTTAGTTGTTGCAGCAGGTGTGGGTTATATGTTTCATCCTGGAGAAGTGGCATGGGGGAGAGCTGACTTGAGGGGCATCTGCTCCTGGCACTGATCAGACCGAGCTGCAGCATGTGTTTTTTACTGCAGGCAGCTTTTTCCTCCCCCTCCCAGAAAGAGGGGTTGCAGGCATGGTCAGCGATTGTGGCACAAATCCTTCGCAGCAAAGCGCCGTCCTTGCTCCGTGTGGTGTGCCCGTGCCTGACTGTGCTCTGCAGCCTGGGGAGGGGCTCCCTGTGTGCCTGGAGGCGACTCCTGTGTGTTTGTAGACAGAAAACATGCTGCTGTTGGTGCGCTTGCTAGGAGAAAATGAACACCTGAGTGTTGCCTAGAGAGGAGGAGCTGTGATCTCAAATAATTCATTTATGAAAATGAATGTAGGATGTGCTGGGTAGCAATAGACAGGACCACATAACAAGAAGGGCCACCACATCTATTCTCACAGCTCTCCTCCCTGAGCATCTGCTTTTGCTCCTCACCCCCAGTTATACCTTTGTCTCCTCCTTGAGTTACCATCCTATGCAAAATTCCACCTAAAACGCTTCTCTTTCTGTACCTTCCCTGAGGAGCTTCACCTCCCAATGCTATGAGAACAACAGGATTTCTCCTTTTGCTGTAAGGGCCAGAAACCATCCAGATTATTAAACACTCCAATACAGCTCTCTACTAGCATTTATACACAGTGGAATTCCTTATTACAGATGAGGATTTTAATTCTGAGTTTAGCTTGATAGAATGTAATTTAAAGCCATTAA
This sequence comes from Nicator chloris, assembly GCA_013400495.1. NCBI lineage: Eukaryota > Metazoa > Chordata > Aves > Passeriformes > Pycnonotidae > Nicator > Nicator chloris. Next base: position 84,484 of record WAAE01006929.1, read on the forward strand.
GGATGGCTTAGCCTTCAAAGAAAACTCAAGATTGTTTAATTAGTCATGCAAGCCACTGAACACTACCCATAACACCAAACAGCTAAAGTATTTATTAGTTTTAGAGCTAAGCTAAACCTTGCTTGTTCTACATTTTCAATAAAGTGCAGCAAGTGTTAAGCACATCTTGCTTTTTCCTAATCTTCCAATGCTCAGTAAATTTTATTTCTGAATAAAAGCATAGCCCAAGTGTTGCAAGATGTAGAATGAAAACTAAATTGAATCAGTTCTTGTAAGCTTTAGAGGAAATAGAGGCAGTTATGGTACTTAGGATGTTCTGAAAATTTTTGTGTGTTGGCTTTTTCTGTAACTGTCTTCAAAATGAAGGCAAGCCAGTTCAGACTTGGTCCTTTTTTCCGTTTCCTAAACTTTCTGAAACAAGGTGTGCTAAGAAACAAAGTCCCAGTAAGTAGCTCTGTAGCAATTGCAAAATGCAGTAAGGAAGTCTTGAGTAAATTTTTGTGGATCAGAAAGAAAATTACCTTTCTTCATGGTTTCCTTTTAGAAGGCGCTCGCACAGGCAACGCCAGAACTTCAGGATTTAAATTGGAATGATTTCTGATTGGGTCAGTAGAGAGACAATTTGGTGTTGTGGAATTTCTTTTTTGCTTGTTTGTATTATTTGGATCAGGAGTGTTGCTTGGTTAACCCTAGTTGGTATAAGCTACATCCCAGCCCACTGACTCGTGGGGCTGGGACACCAACTGATTTGTGCATTAAGAAGGATTTGTGTTAGGATTGATGTGGGGCTTCAGTATCCATGGTGGGGTAGTGTCTGGAGAGTTGTCTGGGCAAAGCTGGATTCGGTCGTTGTATGTCTGTTTGAGCTGTAAAACCCTTGTCTGGCTGCCATAGTGTGCTTCTGCACCTGTTTTTGTTGAGAGGAATCTCTCCTTCCAACTCAAGGGAAATCTTAGCAGTGCTGGGGACAAGTCTCATGGACACAACCTCTATTCTGGACTGCCTCAAATTAACTGGTGGGATCAAAGTGTTGCCATAATGCTTTTCTAATGTTCTGCAACTTGTGGGGAAAAAATGAGAAAGGGGGTTCCTTGTCTTACTAGCTACTTTCGATTCTCTTCAATGCATTTGACACTTTCTTTGTCCCAGCAGCCAGGTTTGTACAGGTAAATTGTTTTCTTGATTCCGTAGATGTTCACACTAAATTGTGTTTCCACCAGCAGGAAAGGCATTACTTTCCTCCGTGAAAATCAAGCCTAAAATAACAAATATACCACAAAAAATTAGCCACATCATTGAGAGTGGATTTATGTGACTAGTGTTTGGAAACAGGATTTTTGGTTTTGTGACTTTTTTCAGGATAGTGATAATATGGGACCATTAGACAACTGTTGTGGTATTTGTTCCCTGCTTTCCTAAGTGTCTTACTCGAATTCCTCTTCCTCCTATAAATAAAATAATTTCTTATTGGTCCATGGAAAGAGGGAGTATAAAAAGAGTTGTTGCAGAAGAAACTAATATTATATAAAGAACAATTCTCTATGGGAAGAAACAAGTGCAGCCTTAAGCAGTAAATTTTTTTCTGAAACAGTGTGCTTGTGGCACTTGTGCAAAATATACAGACAAGGTAATTGGCTCACTGGGCTGCTCGTACTGCTTTATTCTGGTCATGGTTTGGGCACTGCCAAAAGCTCAGTGTTGTTCCTGGCTTTAGGGAAATGCAGGGTGTTACTGCACTGCTTTGGGGACTTTTAGAGCGTTTGGGTTGTAAAATAATCCCTGGTTAAAGTCAGACCTGGCTGATAAAGTTCCCTGAGGCTCTGGCAGCCCAAAACACCTGCCCATGGAGCATCCTGCCCCAGAAAAGAGGACTCTGCTAAAACCAGGACTGTGACTGGGCAGAGTTTGCTCAAACTTGTAACTTCTTATGGAAATGGCCAGATCTGATGAGGTGGCATTTTTCAACAGAGGTCTTTGGAAATCTGCAGTTGTCTCTGCCTTGGAAAGGTATCTGTAAAAAAACAAAAAAACAAAAAAACCCCAAACTTAGGAGACAGTTTGGTGAGTGTTGATAAGACACTTCTACATAAGAACAAAATGTTATGACACTATTGCTTGTTGATTTCCTGTCCTATGAAAAGTTAGTTTCTGTGGTGAATGGGAGAAACTCTTACCCATTATCAGTCTTTAAGTTACTCTGCCCTAAGGCTTTGGTAATTTGACTTCATCCCCTTTCAAAGTTTTTTTTTCTCCTTGTCTTTTTTAAACTTTAAACTTAAGGGGCGGAAAAAAACCACCCCAAACCTTTCAAAATCTGCCCCCACTCCCTCAGGTGATGCTCTTCTGAAATGCAAATACTCAATTATGCAAAGATAAGAACATGAGAAACTTTGGAAAGCAAAAAAAGGTTACCTTGATTAATGACTAAAGCTGTGTTAATACTGGGATTTTAGTCTCCTAGCCAAACCAAAGCAGCATTGGGGGAAGGGAAATAATCCAATCTAACTGGAAGTAGCACTTGCATAAAGCCAGAAGTTACATCTGGGACAGTAGAGAAACGCAGGTGGCTGGGAATCTTCCTCATATTTAGTCCTCTCTTCTGGTTTCTTTCCATCTTTCTTGTGGCAAGAGAGATTCAGTCATAACAGATGCATGCAAGGATATGTAGAAACTGCTTTCTGGATAGGGAAATCCTGCCAGAAAATGTAGAGACTGCTCTTCCTCTAGGAGCTGCAGCCAGTTTCTCTACCAAGTACCCTACACAATGTTAGGCTGAGCTGTGCCTGTGTTGTTCCAGACAAGGCATGCTGCAGCCTGCATTTTGGCTAGTGAAGGTGCTAAAAGGAAATATTTTGGAAGGTGTTGTTTAGGACACAAAAGAAGTGAGGAAGAGCTAATGTGGTCTTGGTAATTTTGACTCCTCCGTGCAATCCACCACACTTTAAAAGGATGTGTAGGCATGCCCCAGGTTATCCTCTTGTACTGAAACATGTATGTGTAAAAAATTAAATGTGACCAGCTTGACCACTTCTGACTCCCTCTAAGGCTGTAGAGTTACTCTAACCACTTACTTTTAAGCATTTTTTCCTAATCAGTTTTTTTTTCTTTAATTTTAAGTAGCATGATCTAAATTCTGTTATTGACTAGACACTGGAATGAAACACATTTTTCAGTATACTGTTACCCAGAATTTGCTAGATAAGCCTGGTAGGTGTGATAGCTGCAGCCATGAAAAGCAGTAATTTCTTTGGAGGAAGTTTGGTTATAGAATTTTTGTAGTTTAACACAAACAATGCTCAGCATGCTGGTATGAGATACTTGTGGAGTCTGGTATTTGGGCTGATGCCACCTATCACGAGTCAGCTTCAGGTCTGAGCAGATCAGGTGTGTAGTACAGTGCCTGGACATTGAGGCTGAAGAAGTTTCCTTCCAGGACTACTAAAGAATTTCTGTGTTACAGGTGCTAAGTGTCTCCCCTCTCCCTAATTGTGTTTTATGTATGGTTTTACTGTCTGATGCGTTTCTCATCCTTGCTCATTTTTCTATCATTCAATGTTACTTTTCATATGATCTTTTTTTTTCCCCTTTGATTATGCTGCAGGGTGTATTAGCATCTCCTTATATTTGTGTCTGTCTTATAACTCTTATCCTGAGGCTTTTGTGTTTTGGTGTAGTTTGTCCCACATAAGTTAAGCTTTGTTTGCTAGATGTCACTGGTAAAGGAGATGAAATTGCAGAAATACCATGATGTTCCTTTTTGAACCACAAGTGACTGGCTTTTTATGGCAAACTGTTTATTAACTAATTATTAGCACAGTGTTTTTTAATTAAAAGAATCATTTTAATTAAAGTGGACATAAGGTTTTCTAAGCTTTAGCAGACTGCATCCATTATCCTTACATAAAGTCATCTGTACTAACTGGGCCTGTGTTAAGGGTACCTTGCTTGTGTCCAGTTCAGCCACTGAAGCCTAACAGCTTTCAATTTAATACATGAACTGTTCAAAATGCCATCTGTATCCCTTGATATGTGCCTGTTGCAGACCCCACCATCCTACAGTCTGCTCTTTGTTCTGTGGGATCCCTATCACTGGCTTTTGCAGGTTTGAAATCCCTTGAGAGAAAATTGCCCCATGTCAGAGTTTTAATTGATTTTTAAATCAGTCTCTTGATGTGCGCAAGCTAACTGCTCCATTCTCCAGGCAAAGAACCTGATGGTTATCACTTGCCCAATTATCTATCAGTGAGACTACACTCGGTTAAGTTGATTTTGATTCTTAGGCCTAGAGAAACAAAGATAATTGTACCTTGTAGCAGCCTGTTGACCATAATGCTCAGAGACTTGTCTAGTTTCAAAAATCTGTTCTTGACTGTAATTTCCTCTAGATGCTGCAGTGACAGAGACCAAGGGATTGAATCTCTCTGAAAGTGCTGAAGAGCAACAGAGCTCTACAAATATTACTGATGTGTCTTCATCCCCAGGTACTTCACAATAGAGCTGAAGTGCCGAAGGGCTATTTAAATACCTGGTATTTTGGGATGGTTAATAACTAATCCTATTGTTCTGCCAATGGTTTTCGAGGTGTTTTGGGAGCTTTGAAATTTGTTGCCCTCCAAGCCTAGAGGTGCTTGTGTTGGAGGGGTTTTGGCTGAGCCCTGCAATCATCTGTTCTCAGTATTTCCCCACCTCTCCCAAAACCTGACAGCTCCTCACCTGCCCTTGAATCCTGCGTGGAGGAACCCAATGGGCTCCATGAGATGCAGTGTAGTTTTATTTGTGTTTGAGCACTTTGTGCGCTCGAGTGCCTGGGACAGCTGTGTGTGCGGAGCTGCCTTCCAGCAGGAAGGGCTTAAAGCCTGCTATTTGTCCTAGCATGAATAATAATAATAATAAACTTAAATAATATATAGGTGACAACATTTTTTTATATGCCAAGGTGCAGTTGTCTGATATGATTTCATATAAAGAGCACTCACAAAACGTTCAGTAGGGGAGACTAATGGACTTTTATTGCTCTGCAAGGAGGGAACATAAAATCACAGAAGAGAAGTTTTGAAATGCTTAAAAATAATTGAACTAAAGTGAAGTTCAGCATTTATTGAGCTTCAGGCTGAAAAAACAAAAGTCCCCCAACCCTGCAATGTCTTCTGAGTTTTCTGTGAATTCAAAATAGTGCTGTAGCTCTGGAAGTATCTTTCAGTGGCAACAGAAAATGAAGTTAAAATGTTGTATAGAGGGAACTTGTCTCATCAGAGCAATGGGAGTGAAGTTTAGAACCAAGTAAATGCTTTAATCTCTTCAAGTAATTTGAATAATGTATAGCCCCCTGAATTAATAGGCAGGAAGTCAATCAAATTATTCTGTTAGCTTTATAAACCTCAGAAAGCCATGTCTTGGGTGGATAAAGAATGTCAGCAGAGCTTGAGTGGCATTTAGCACTAGACAATTAATTTGGAAATGGGTATTTAAAGGGCAGTAAATTTACTGCGTGCAACAGACTTCACTTTCCTGAAGCGGGTTTGTCCTTAGGAAGAGTTGTAAAACTGAAGTAGTGAGTAGTAGTAGTAGTGCTGCTTGGAACTCCCGCGATGCCATTTGGGATCTGCCGGTATTTTTATGGTAATGTCTGCTGGTTAAGACATTCTTCACTTTGATCACTTGCTGAGGTGCAGCAGGAGTTCGGTAGAGATGTAGGGTTTACATGTCATTTCACAAGCACTGAGACTCCTGGAGATACATGGTGCTATTTGCAACCCAAAGTAGTTGGTTATTAACTGTAATTATTTAATGAATGAAGTGGTAGTCACCTGAAAGTCCTGAAATGGAGGTTGATCAACAATATTGTAATAGTGGACAAGAAAGTGAACACAGTTTAAGATCAGTGAGCTGAAGATCTCGTAGTTAGCAGGCCACTGAAATTCAGCCTGTTTGCTTATCTCCTGCAATAAGATCTTAATTTTCTGATGCCCTTTTGTCATGTCTGATAATATCTTGAAAGGATGACTCAGATGTGGCCTGACAGGTAAAACAGTGCTATTGATTTCTTCTCTCAAACACTAGGGTATGTTTCTGGCAACCTGAGGCACCTGGGTAACTTTCAGTATCAGAATAAGTTTTGGTTCTCTGGTAACTTTTTTTTATATAATGCACTTAAATTCATAAAACCTCTACAGAAAATGTTTCTTTTTTTCAGGAGTAATTTCAGGTAGCAACGAATGTTAACTTACTACATGCTAGCCCACAAAACTGTTTATAGGTTAACTGCTTGGTCACAAAGTCCTTGTCAAAGTATTATCTTCTGGATTCCAGCAGTAGCGACACGAGAGGTTCAGGCTCTTTGTAACCGAGTTGCATCTAGTGATTTGTCAGGCAAGCTAGAAAATAACTTTCTTTTGAAGGTGTTTTCAAAGTGGAGCTTAGTCTGAAATGCCAGAGAAGACCTCGGTGAACTGGATGTCTCTTGAAGAACTATCTGGGCACTGTGAATACAACAGAATGGCTCTCTAAGTGTCAGCTGGGTGGGAGGAAAATCCATTTTGTATTCACCAGAATGGTGGTGGCCAAGCTGGAAAGGGTCTGTCTTGTAGGATGGAGTTGCTTTTCCATAGTGAAAGGAAACAGAATGCATGCTTGGGATACCTAGTTGCATGATACTGCATCATACCCTGAGACATGCTGTCCCATTTGATAGGTCTCATTTTTCCCTCCTCATGGCATATAAAAACCATTACACTGGAATCTACCAATAGAGTTATCAAAGTCTAATTCGGTCCACTGTTGGTTTTTTTTTTTAAATTAGGCTGGTTTTTTTAAATAGAATTTTTGCACTTTGGGAGACTGTCTGGAACAAAACAGGATTGAATCGACTTCATGTAATGGATTGGCTTGAAAAACAAATTAATTGGATCTTTAAGAAAACGCTGTTGGGCTTCGGCCGGGGTTGCATCAGCACACGTTGTAAACTCAGCAGCACCTCTGAACAAAGCGCAGAAGTAAATGTTTTCTTAGCTCTAACAATCATTGAGGCCATCTTTGGTTGTCACATTCCCTGTTCATATATTATTTTTATGCTCCCAGCATACAGAAACAGCAGCTAGGGGAAGTTTTTATTTTGCATTTGACAAGTTGCATTTTGCTATTTTTCGACTTGCCTTTTTCCCCTCTTGCTGTGAGGAATTATGTCTGGGGCTTAGAAACTATAACTGTTGTTTAGATACGTTTAGAATTTCAACTTTATCTCTGCAACTTCTGTATTGCTGTCATTTTATTGTTTAGGTATTGGTTCCACTTCAGTTTAAATCCCTTACTTAGGGGCTTTACAGCTTGAGAAGTTTCTAAGCAAATTTTAGATGAAAATACATTTTTTTAATTGAGATTACAAAGTGGTTTACTTGCTCCAGGAGAAGCAATTTAAGGGAAAACAAAAAGGTAGTTATTAAAAACAAAAATTAACTAAACTTGGCAGTTACTTGCTTCTTTCCTCCAAAGTACCTGAAATTAATGCTTAAAAATTAATGTTGAAAATTAGTCACTTGATATACACCATATGCTTTGCTATCTTTCCAGTCAGTTGTATTGGATCAGCTTTTCTCTACCTCAGAATTGGGCTGTGATTCAAACTGCGTTGTAACACAGGAAAAATGCGGGGGATACAGCTGCTTCATCTAGTTTGGGTTATTTATTACACTGGCATTTGTTCAGACCTTATCTAAGGCACCATGATTAGACCTCAGCAGCAGAACCTTTGAATTGTTGCATTCATGGCAGCACAGGAATGACTATGGAAAATGGGGGGAAGAGCAGGATTCTGGAGATATTCAGCACTGTTACAGGTTCACTGCAGACTAGTATACAGAAGACAGGAAATCAATGGAAAAATGAAGAGCAATATAAAAGGGTGCATTGATATGCTACACATATTTAATATAAGGATTAACATGGCTGGACTGATATGCTTCAAAGGAGAACATTTGCACACAGACTGATAGTGCTACCTCTGGCTTAGTCGCTCTGCAGCACTTACTACAAAGGTACTCGCTGCTTTATTTCTTTCCTCTACAACTCCGTGCAAGGCTGAAAGCAGTGTGAAAACCAAGCCAAGCTTTGTGTAAAGACTGGGAAGGTGCTCTCCAGGCCACAGGTGGGCCTGATATGTTGCAGCAGGCAGAGGGAGGAGGAAGGGGTTGGCCAGCTCCTGTGCTGCGTAGGTGCTCCTTGAGCATGTACTTACGTAACCTTCCCAAAAAATCAGGCCCTGACAGCTCCAGAGAAACCTGGCTCGTTGGACTGCACGTCTGCCACCTGAATTCAGGGGAGCCATTATCTGCAATCTGGCACCTCTTGCAGGGCGATTATGTGAGCGATGGCCAAAGGCAGGCACTGAGTGAGGGCGGTGCCTCTGCCGGGGCTGCTGACTGGATCCCAGTGACCTGGGATGAGCCTGCACACGGTGGAAGGGGCTCATGGTCCCCTCCATCCTTGCCGAAGCCTTTTCTTCCTGGGAGAAAAAAAAAAATCTCCATCTGTCTTGGGGTCTCCTACAGTTGGTCGTTGATCGGTCTGTAATTTCTGTTTATCAGACCTCTCAGACCTTTTTTCCCAAATGCTCTTAGCTCAGGGGAGACACATAAGAGAGTGTTCTCTATTTCCAATCTGCAGCACCCAGAGCCAGATCTGTGGGGTGATGTTGGTCTTTCTGGATGGACTAGGTGCCTGAGAACACTGTTAAAGTGCCTTGGGGCCAGGCACCTTGCTCTGTTGACTTCAGTGAGGATTACATGCCTTACCTGCTTAGGTGCTTTGAAAGAGACATCTGACATTTCTGAATGTCTAAGCAGCTTGGAAAATCCTGATCTCCCTCTTTTAATCTTTAGCTTCTCAGTATTCCAACGGTCTGGAAATTCTAATTGTTCTGAATATACTCCAGGCTTTCTAAACACGTAGTGACTCTTCTTGTGCTGGTTATACATATGTCCTTACAGAGTGATGGCACAACCCTTTATGGTAAACCATAAACACATAAATAGTTTCTGTAAGAGCCTTGCATATCTTCTGGAGTTCCCATCTCTTCCATGAACTGTAGAAAATGCATCAATGTAAATGAATTATATCACCTCAGTCCCATCAGCTTTAAGATGGCCCCTGGGGCTGCAATCTCCATTTTGCAATTGCTTTTGTTTGCTCTTAGAGAGCTTTTAACTCCTGAACTACCCATCCTTCTGCTTTTCTCATCCTACTTGTTTACCTTTGGCCTACTATTTGCAATACTGTCTTCCAAGAATTTACTTACTTATGCAATTTTCAGTGGTCCATTTGATCACAATTGGCTTCCCAGTTGTCTCTTCTTGATTTCAGCTCACGTGAGCCATGAATAGAATTTTCCTGAAGTAGGGTGGACTTTGCCTGATGTTTGTACTGAACTGCTTTTTCATTCATTTGAACATCACTCCTCATTTGCTTTTTCTGCGGAGATATAACTTCAATATATTATTGAACTGAAAACTGTTAATTGGATTTAGAAAGAAAACAAATTTTTCAGTCTTTATGTAACCCTCCCCCATATTTAATCCTACATAGCAAATCCCAAATCACAAAAAAGTACCCCCAAAGAGCAACTTTTCTGAGTGAAAAATCTTGTGCTGAATTTTTTAAATCAAGAAATTTGGTCCAATGTATACATTGCTTCTTAGTTAAAGGCAACCTCCCTGCCCCCCAAGTAGTTACTGGAAAGCTCTGTGGAAATTTTACAGAAAATGGGCCTTTATTGTCGGAGTCCTGCCATTGATTGCTGTAGGTTTCCTCTCCATCTCTGGTGAAGTTTGGTCAGTTGCTCAGCTCAGTTTGCTCAGCTGGAGAGAACTGCTGCTTTGGGTGCCTTCTTACTCCCTGCTCTTTTACCATTCTGATATTTATTAGCCATAGATATTTTCCTTATCCCTATACTGTGACCACATCTATGTAAATCCCTCAGCAGACTGGCCTTGCTAGTGTTTCACATCAGGAGATTATACAGGCTCACATGCTGTGTGTTGCAGGGGAGGGGTAGGCAAATCCAGGTACGTGTTATGTGGGATTTTTTTTTCCCCTGCTGTAGTTATAACTTTCCATTTTCATTTAAAAATCTCAAAGCACCCACTACCCTTGCAGGAGACTACTGTTTCCACTCCTGTTTATTTTGAGTTTAGAAGACTTATAAAAACAAATTCTCTATGAAGCGTCAAAATGATCTGATTTTTTTCCTTGTTGACATTAACAACTGGAGAGAAAACAAAATCTCATGGAAACGTGGCTATCAAAAATTAGGGAGGAGGCTTTCCCCTGATGTTTAAATGAGCCACTATGGCAGCCAAAGGACTGTAAAAGTGTAAGGTTGGGTGTAAGCAAAATTAAATGAAGATGCACCAGAAGGTAGATTTTTGTGCTGGCAAAATGCCTGGAACTTTTGAGGGATATTGAGAAATAGCCTAAGGCCCCAAACCTTGTGGCTTTCAAGGTTTGCTTCTCTCTGCCTTGTACCATTTGTTTGTCTTTAGTTTTTTAAGAAAGCCTTTCAAGTGAAGTTCTGACTTGAGACCAGTACTTCTGGAAAGGTTAACTCAGCCATGAGGTTTGTTTGTTCAGCTTGGGGTGGCTTGCCAGCATGGGTGCTTTGTTTTATTTTTATTTTCTTTTTCCTCTTGGTGAAGCAATGTTATATCTTTGTCTAGTCATCCTTACCAGGTATATATGAATGCATTTTCCCTTTCTTCTGTGCTTCCCAGCACAAAGCAGGCTTTTAGCTTCATGGGCTTGCAAAAAGCCCAGGTGGTGTTGCACTGTGGATGGAGATGAAATCTAGTAGAGTAGAGGGTAGGCTTCCCCACCCCCTGTCCTGTCTGGACTTGAAATGTGAGGTGGGAAGAGAGGTAAGTGACCTGGCTGCTGGGCTGCACGGGGGCTTTATTGCCATGTACCCTGGTTCAGCGATGCCAATAGAGATACTGCAGCCAGCACGCTTGGTCTCGGTCTGGTGCTTGTGTAACTCTGGCTGCTGCGGTTTGTGGAGGCCTAAAAGGAGTTTCAGGAGCTTGGGTAGCCTTGGTATAGGGCAGAATGTGTTGGAATGGTGTTTTCAGCAGTTTAAGACCTGGGTTATTGTTTGGGTGTTTTAGTTGTTTTCTTAATTGGGCTCTCGAAGGTGATTTTAAGGTTCAGGTTTGGGGAGGACATGGGTGAGCAGTGCAGTGTGCCTTAACATGCTTTATCTGCATGTGTGAAAATACCCTTTTGTACAAAGGGCTGCTGCTTGTTTCCCACATTTGTGGGGAAAAAAGGTGTGAAATTTGGAGCATGTTCCAGGAAAAAACCAGTTGGCTCCTTTTACCTCAGGGCAAAGCAAGGCTGGCCCCTTGCCATGCTTTGGACCCTTTATTCCTGTTTGCAGAGGGAGGCCAATGCTCCAAGAGCAGGAGGGTGAGGGGGCTGGAGGAAGAAGCAGCGCAAAGGGCAGGGCAGACACTGCACAACAAGCAGGCCGCGGGGTTGGGCCCAGGACCGTGACCTGGCAGGGGCTGCGCGCCGAGCTGAGCCGCAGAGCAGGAGCGCTCCTCGGAGCTCCTGCCCCGCCGCGCTGGGCGTTGCAGGCGTTTTGAAAGAGGCAGGTTTGGGCGTGCACGGAAGCCTCTTCCACCTTTTATTGTCGGCGCAGCTTGCAAGGAGAAGCTGTCATTTTTTCCCAGGGCGTGTAGAACCAGTTCCGCTGGTCCGGCGTGCGCCGCAGCGGGGGAGCCAAGGCCTGTGGTGAAAGGGGCTGTGACAGACCTGCCTGTTGGTGCTCCTGATGTGTGGGAAGGGTACATGGAGCTGGCAGCCTGGGTGACTGTCCTGGCCATCTGCAGAAACCCCTGCTTTTCTCAGAGGCCCTCACCATGCAGTGTTGCAGGGTTATCGGCCACTCGCCAAGCATTGTTGGAGGTGGTGATCGTGGATCTGTTAGCCAAACATGTCTTCCTTTAGGAAGACTTTTAATTTCACTTTTATTTTTCTTCCATTTATGTTGTCAAATTTGACACTTCTGATGTCCCTGCTTCTCCAGCAAGTTTCTCAGGGTGGTATTGCCAATTTTCTGGATTTTTATTGCGCCCTGGGGCGTTTAGTGTGTTGTTTGATTTTTCTTTTTTTTTTTTCCTTGATTTGCAAGGTGCTGGCATCATCTGAATTTGGGAATTTTGAATTGCACAAAATACAGTTCTAATTCTGGTGAGGAATCGCTTAAATTTACCAGTGCAAAAAAAATTATAAATAAATTTCATTTTCCACTCTTGTGTCTCCTAAATATTTTCCCAGAATGACTTGATATTACTTAAAATCATTGGCATTGGAAGTGTTGAAGTAGTCACTGCAAAAGCCACTTTCAAAGTGATTATACCAGAAACCAGTCAAGTTGTGTGATCTCCTCCTCACTGTGATGTTGTGTGGGCAATGCTGGTGGATTCTCTGGGCTCTGCTCCTGGGGACATTTCTTTTGTGATGGTTCTGTGCATGCCAGTGCACAAAGGAAACCTGCACAGATTCTGTCCTGCAAATTAAGTCACCCTTGGAAATGAGCACGGAACTACTTAAGGCTTTGCTCTTGACAAACCTTTGCTTGCAAGTGATTTTCACTTAGCCAGTCTTCCTCAAAAAAAAAACCAAAACAAAACAAAAAAAAAAAAACAAAAAAAACCAACAAAAAAAACCTTTTTCTTTCTTGGAAAATAAAGACTTGAGTGTAGTCAAGTAAAGTCGATCACAGGTTTGGTTTAGTCAATGTGCTGGCCACAAAACTTCTGGGAAACAATTTCTTCACCCCTTTACTATCCACATCCTCTTTTTATTCCCTTCTGGTATTGCAAGCGTGCCAGGTTTGCCAAGAGGAGTTAACAGATATAGACTCAACCCCGAAACTAAAGGGGGTGGCGGGAACCACCTTAGCTTGATTCATAAGCAGAGTGTTTTCATTGTTGCACTCTTTCAACAGCACTTGTCCTGTTTTATAATTTTTTTTTAATTTGTTCATGTTTTTTAGGATTATTAAAAATGTCTGAAGACTTTGTGATAGTTTTTTTTTTTTTGCTATCTTTTTGGGTTTTTTAATAAGAAATGGAGGTGTGTCTGGAGCTAGTGGAAGCAGTCCAGATTCAGGACAAAAGCTGGAATGCTGTGTTCCAGTTAAATTCACTGTCTTTTGGCTAGAAAATCTGAGCCTATCAAAATCCTTAATTCTAAAATTCTCATGAAATGGACTAAATCTTTGTGGAAGACAGAAAAATGTATTTCCCAACCCTGCAGAGAAAATGGCTGTTTCATTGACATTTGCTGAAAAAAAAAAATAAAAATTGTCCGACGGGATGTTCTGTAAATGTTTGCGGGTGAAAAGTGTAGAGCATCCCTGCTGATGCACATACAATTGCACAAATGTGTGCCTGCAGGTTTGTATCCTTTATCACACAATTATTATATATTAATATATATTGTAAATAGTTTATATTATATATTGTAAAGAACTAATATTATTATAGTAAATACATCACGTAATAATATAAAATATATATTAATATATTTTATCTTTACATTATATGTTACATAATACATACTATATAGTATATAAATAACTAATAATATAGTATATTATAAATAAGTATAATAATAGTCGTTTAGCCTTCATGTTTCACAACTTTTGTGCGGCTCTGTAGATCCAGCTGAAAGGTATAACAGGAACAGCTTGAGAGGCATATGTGGGTTTATTCCCTCTCACTACCTCCGTTCTCATCAGGCATATTTCTAGCAGTCAATTGGACTTTGCATGGTAAGGATGTCGTTAAAATAGAGTAAAATCAATGAAAGAAGCAAGCTTGGAAGAAAGCACAAACATTGCACTGAAAAATCTGTTTGTTTCTGCCATAAAGTGATGAAACAAGTCCTGCCCTGTACTGATGGGTTCTTTAAAACCATCAGAAGGCATGAAACACAATTATTTTTCTATCACAATTCATTTTCTCCAGATAAGCACATTTCACAACAATGTGCAGTCCACCCCTGGGGCCCCCAGGCTGTGCTCCTGGTTTCAGTCACAAGTGCACGCACGGGCTGTTGGGGGGGATAACAGCGTGTTCCGGGTGGTGTGTTTGGAAATACCTCGACATCGTCACTACTATCGGCCTTGCTGCAGGTTCTACCTTATGAATGTTTGTTTGAGGAGAGGCTGGGGCCTCCAGGGTTGTCCCCCAGGGCGGTGTGGCTCTGCTGGGCTGTGACAGGTTCAGAGCTGCTCATGTGTGGCACCAACTGCACTTGTGTGGCCATGTTGTCCTGTCCCTGTGCCATTGCCCATGCCCCTGCCACAGTCTCTTCCACAACATGATTTCTCCAGGAGCACTATCCTGGCATTGTGGGCAAACCTCCCTGTCGTGGCTGAGGGACCTCTGCTAGGACCTTTGGGGGAACACCTGCTTCTGCCCCTTCTCTCATTGGCGTGGTTTGTGCTCTGGCATAACCTGGGCCTTCAGTGTGGTGAAAAATCCGCTTTAACAGCCAGACCCATAGCTTGGTGTGGGGCTCCTGGAGAGCCACCTCTGGAAGGCAGGAGCAGTGTCCGTGGGCCATGGTGCCAACTTTGGGGCTCTCCAGAGGAAGCCAACACTGCGGGGACATACTGGAGATGACAGCATGCCCCCAGGTGAACAGGGATGCTGAAATCACATGGTTGTCCTTCTCATCCTGTAAGCCTGTGCAACAGGGCTGAAAATGCATTTTTCACATGTATTTTCTGCTTAAGAATGGGAGGCAGCATAAATAAACTTGCAATTTGGTCTTGCCTCTCTGCAAAACTGAAAAATATCAGCCAGTTAGGTGTTTTAAAGCACATTAATATTTAATTCTTACTCTAAGGATAGGCCAGTGGGGGAAGCTGGAAAAAGTTTACCATATTCTTATTATTTTTGCCTGTGGGCAAAAGTCCAACAAATCTTTCAGGAGAGAGATAATTACGTGAGGACGGTGCGGAGACGTGTGTTGTAGCACACGTGAATGCTGACCTGGCTGCTCCCAGCAGCCGGCAGGGCTGCTGTGATGCTCAGAATTACATTTCCTTCTGGGAGACTGCAGGAGAAAGGGGCTGAGGGATTGGGGTGGAAGCAGGAGGGGCTTGCTCAATTACAAACACTCAATTTTTACCTTGTTGAGCATTCAGGGAAGCGACTGATGCTGATGAGGGATTGGAGACCAGTTTGGAGTCTCTGAGCATCTTCCTTGCCCCTCCATGCTAGAGCTTGCTATTGCAAAACACCTGATGGGAGGTGATGATACAGTTTGCAGTCAGATAAGGGCGTGCATATTTATGCAGGCTGTAGGAGGGGGGAGAACGTGTCCCTGTGCAGGAAATGTAATGTTATTTGAAGAAACATGCCTCTTGACCACTCTAGTTGGTCTTTTCATTGCAGTTCTATTTTCAACATTCTATCCATACAGAATCCCTTAGTGAGTTTTTTCCCTTGATTTTTTTTATCCCCTCCCCCCTCTTTTTTTTTTTTTTCTTTCTTGGAGGG
Source organism: Nicator chloris (assembly GCA_013400495.1). NCBI lineage: Eukaryota > Metazoa > Chordata > Aves > Passeriformes > Pycnonotidae > Nicator > Nicator chloris. Next base: position 100,047 of record WAAE01006929.1, read on the forward strand.
GGCACGATGGTGGGAGAATGAGGCCTTGGCAATGTTTGTGGTAGTTTTGTGATCAAAGCTGAAAAATGGGCCATGATGTCAGGGAGCTTCTAGCTAAGCTATGGGTAATATAGTCTGGCTATATGGAAAGATGTGAGGGGAAAAAGGCAGATGCAGAAAACAATAGGGTGTAAAAAATGCCTTTGCCTCATCTTGAATGAGTACTTTTTTTTTAATAAAAAATAATGGATTGTGGCTAAGCAATAGGCATGCCTACCTGTAACCCCAGAAACACATTTTGGATTGCTTAAATTGCAACAAAGGGGTATGTTTTATATGTAAAACTTGTGTGTGTATTTTTTTTGTGTGTGCGTGCGCCTTTTATTTCATTCAAAAGAAAGGCCTGTGAGGACTAGAAAAAGAGGAGGATACTGTCTCTTTATGAATACTAATAAGGAAATCAAGGGGGACAATGGCACTTCAAGTTTCATCTTTCCATTTCCTAGAGGCGCAAACTCTGCAAGTTGTCACCTTGGTGTATTCAGTGCCTCTTGAAGCACTAGACTCCTCCAGAGAGAATGTCAGCCCCAGCCCTGGGCAGTTTTGACAAACAGAGTATATATTGATACATGATAAAGTATGCTAGAAATCACCCCAGCGCTAAAGGCTACTATAGTTTTAATATCATCATTTGAATTAACAAGCATTCTGTGGAGAAATAATGAGCTTTCATTATTCAGAACATCATCCTTACCCCGGGAACTCAGAAACCATTAGCTCTTGAGAACTTAATGAAAAGATGATAAAGAATGTTTTAGATAAAAGTTTGAACGGGTGCACTTGGTAACTAAGGTAAAATATTAATGTTTCTCCCAATGATGAATTGCTGTTGCTAAACTCGTGCTTGCTGAGGAGATGGAGGGGCATGTAGGTATTCCTGTGGGCAGTGGCTGGGATGGAGGGCTGTCAAGCCCTGCTAGCATGCCCTGTGCTACTGCCTGCATCCTTTGTCAAAAGGGGTGGGAGCAAAGAGGAAGTTGGATATTCAAATCTCTTCATCCTCCCCAGCAGCTCTTTTCCCACCATGGGACTGAAGCTAAAATCCTTTGCTGTTTCTTTCTTGTTGGAATTCCCCAAAACTTTTTTTTTTTTTTTTTTAAATTTAGCATGATAGTCAATGCACTATAGCCAGGAGGGAGTGGGAAGGGGTGTAAGGAACAAAATGATCCAGCGCAAAAAATTCAGTCCTGAAGCTGCTGACCTGAGGCTCTGTTTGGGCAGATCTGAGGCGCTCAGGCTGAGCGTGGTTGCCACTTGCTGAAATTCCATATGGGTGGCTTGCTACATGTCTGCAATAAAAAACCCCGGTGCAATAAACGAAGAAAAAAAATATATAAAAGTTTAAATTTTATTGGGTGTAAAGCTCTTAAAGAACTGCTGTTCACAAAGAGTATAAAGATTGCTGAGTCTTGGTGTACATACCCCTACTAAAACGTGTTAGTCCTGCTGTTTTCTTTCTTTAACTGTAGCAATTTGCTTTCTTGCTGTTCTATAATCCTTTCACTTACCAGCATGGAGGGCTCGCAGCCTGCTTCCACCTGTGGGCAGCTGGGAGAAGCTGTCTGTCCTTCCGAGGCAGGTGTAGAAGTGCTTGGAGACCCCCGAGGTTGGTATTGCTGTGGAAGGGTTCGTTCTTGCTAAACAACGCGAGTGGGGGGAGGAGAAGGAAAACAAATGGGAATAAACTATCACATAAACAGTCTTAAGTCACGGTGTTTGCTGCTAACAGATGCATTTAGGTAAATGCTGTTACCTCAAGAGGTGTTATCTTCTGGGGATCCTTATCATAATTTTGTTTTAAATCTGAACAGCTGTTGTTTAACTACCACAGACCACAATTTATCTACAGCTTGAGGCCATAAAGGTACCTTTATTACACTCTCTTTCTTTTTTTTTCTTCCATTTGATTTAATTTCAGTGTGTCTGACACCAAAATGCTATACACAATTTGCATATTACAATATGCACTATTGCAGATTCCATACACTGCTAAATGGGAAAATCGGAGCAGAATGGTAAATGGGGAAAGCTTGCAATGACAAATAAAAGAGGAAGATGAGCTCCCATGTTTCATTTACATGTAAAATAATCTGACAATAGTTGTTTCCCCAAGAACAAAGAGCTGGTTTTTCTAGGGTGACTGGTTTATGATGGCTGCAAGAAAAAAATAAAAGGATGTTTTTTTTGGCACCAGAACAGAAGCATGCTTATCTGAATTGAGCCCTGGGGCTTGCCATATATTTGGAATAAAACTTAAGTCTTACTTAAGAAACCAACAAATATGGAAGCACGAACCATAGTGTACTAGGACTGAAAATCACCTATCTCTGGACAGAGGGCTGGAAAGGACTTTAGAGAAAGATAATTTTGTTCTGAGTCACCAGGTCCTTTGTAGTTGATCTCTGATGTTTATTATGGGGTACAGGGAGGGAGGAGTGTTGCAGGCGTTGCATAGTGTATGGTGTACATGGGAAATTTTGGTTATGTAGGGGATTCTTCTAACCTTTACATCTCAGATGACCCAGGTGGTATCTTCCAGCTCTAGGTTACTGCTTCCAGTCCTGCCCAGTGATCTGTGCATCTAGACCTGAATTTCTCACTGCTCTGCTGCAGAAAATGTGCACAGCTCTCTCTGTACTTCCAGTTTCCTTGAGAAGGCAGGAGGCCTTTGCCTCCAGAGTTGTCAGTCCAGCATCTTTCACCCACACAAAAACTGTGGTAGAGAAATCTCCCCAAATGCAAAGTTTTACGTAAGAATTTGACTTTGAATAACCCTTAACACTTCACCCAAACCTCTAGAGTTCTGCTTTATTAGTTTTTCTTCAGAATAAATAGCAGTAATAACACCTGAGTTATATGTGTAGTGGCTTGATGACAGAAAGGACATCTCACCACCTTTGCTCCCGTATCCTCCATCCTAGCCATGCATGTGAAAGCTGCATGTGTCTCTGAGAGCAGGTTGATGTTGTTGAACTGTTTTCCTAAGTGCAGAATACATTAATCTGTTGGCACTCATCAAAAAGAATATGCCATAACTCAGCTTCTAATTGACCTTTCATATTCCAACATCCATCATGTAAAGTGAGACTATTTAGCTTGGCTGTTCAAGGACAGTGTAGAGAAAAAACACCTTGTTGGGGGGAATTGGGCTGGGGTGTGGCCTCTTAATAACTGTCCCTTGATAGCACTGGTGGATGCTGTTGGTGATCAAACTATGCTGTGATCCCGTCTGTCAGAAATTTCTTTTTGTTTCTGAAATCTATGCCGGCCAATTTAATCTGTCAGTTGAAGTTTCCCCATCTTGTGTCCTTTAGGTATTGTGCAGAGCTCAGTGTCTTGCACATGAACAGTAGTGGGTTTTATTGGAGTACGTGCAGGTATGAACCGGCGGCTAATGTCTCTTGTATAATATTACTCCTGAAAGAACAACTCCACAAAGAATACTGTCTAGAATTACAGGGCAAGAGCAAGTCAACAGTTAATTGGCTGTGCTGTAATTACTTCTAGATGCATAATGTGCAATACTTATAGGACTTGTAGAAGTGGCATACAAATTTCACAGTGGTCTCTTGGTACTTTATCATGTGTGGAGGATTTTGGTAGTCTCTGTAGATCCTGGGATTAATGGTACAGTTATAATTTATTCCTGCTCTGCTGTTTTAAATAGTGTGAGGGGTTTTTTTATTTTCCTCTTAAAAAAAAAAATTAAGCCTGTCTTTAATTGTCTCAAAGGCTAGACTGAAAAATAGGACAGATGCTGTTCAAAGGCTCTGTCATTCTTTTCTAGGATGGAAGCAATTCCACTTGCTTTTTTTTTGCTTGGAGTGGCTCACACTTCTGGCAATGTGTGGCAACCGCATGTCATGTGCTGTGGTACCACAGCCCCGTGGGTTTCAGACCTAACAAAGGTCCAGATGAATGTGGACAGTGAGACAGATGCAGTTTTTGAATATCTGGAACCTGATTTTCCCCATTTTTTACCTCAGGGTTCATAAGATGTAATTTCACTGAGCGTATGGAATGACTATTTTAGTCATATTGGGCAAAGATCTGAAACGGCCGAGAGCTTTGTGTGTGGGAATATGGATGAGATCTTTAGAAACAAAGCCAGGCAACAGTAAGTTCTTGACCTGGCTATGTCTCATGGTTTCAACAGTCCCCAGAGCTGTGGCTCTTTGGATGTTATCCAAGCCTCTGAAGTCAACCATAATCTTTCCCACTGCAGCCGTGAAGAGGCTCTGCAATTTGATGGCACAACAAGCACATTTCAGGGCTGCTGAAATCACACTTGAGAAGCCAGCTCAGAGGGCCTTTTGTGCACGTGAGGTTTGTATGTGCTTGGTTCACTCATCTCAAGTGACGTGGATACAGAAGTTAAAGTGAAGCTTTAAAATATGGACTTTGGAATCCCCAAAATGTCATTTGTATTTTACCTTATTAAATATGGAAATTGTGTCAAAGGTAAATGTCAAGGGGCTATAAAATTACCCTTCTTATCTCCTGTACGTTTATCAGTTGATAAATGGAAAGAAGCTGCTGCCAAAATAACTGTGAATGAATAATTTATAAATGACTGATGCATCGTGTATGTTGTTTCAGGCAGAAAGCAGTAGGACATCAATAATCAAAAGAAGTTGGATTAATTTAGCAGTATTTTGCTGTTAATATTTTTATCTAAATGCTGCAGTCTGGACCTTTGTTATGAGGTCCTTCTCTTTGTCGCTAAGCACGGATCTACAGATCACTGAAATCAATAGAGTCAGCTGTTTACTTCAGCAGGCTGTGAATCAAATTTATCATATGCATATATAGTTTTTTTCCCCTGCTTTTATAGTGCTCTGAATTTGAATTTCTTTAACACTGTGTGTCTTAGCGTAGAATTTGGTTCACATGTTTCTTCCCTATCCACTTTCCTGTGGGCTGAATGTCCCGGACAAGAAATTTGAAGAACTTTATGGAACAAGGATGAGGGAAAGGTGACTGCCAAAAAAAATTGCATATCTTCTCTTATTTTTCAGTTCCTTTGTTTTTATTTACAGAGAGAAAAATGATTTCTATGCACGGTAGACTTTTTTCCAGCATGTATTTTTCTCATGCCTTCCCCCAAGTAGAGAACATTTAGGAGATTTTTACCATTGGCCATTGTGAATAAGGTTAAACACTGAAGAGGTGAACTAGATTCTTTCTTTCTATTCTTTTCCATGTGATTTAAATATGGCCCATTTTGCCCATCACATGACAGAGCTGCCAGAGATTGCCTCAAGCTAGTTTATGGCTTTAACTAAAGGTCATCTTAGGGGGAAAAAAAATCCCATGGAGCAGGGGGAAGAGAAAAATGTATTTTTAAAAAATACATTAAAATGGATTTTAAGCATTTATTCTGAAGACTATAAGTGAAAAAGAGAACCTGCCATTATATCGCAATGAGTCAGGAGAAAAAAAAATAAAAGCACCACCACTAATAATAAAAATCTTTCTCTGCGCAGCACAGCGCCTCACGACAGTAGGGTGTGCAAAGCAACTGCCTGGATTTCGGTCTACGGCTTTCTCTACCTGACCTAGATATCTGGCTAGCAGTTCACCACAGTAGAAAATGCCCTAGTGCAAAACTCCTACCCCACTGGCTGCTAATAAGAGCAATTCTCACATCCGCAGCTCTGCATCCATCCTCACCATGTAATTGATCTGGCTCTCCCAGCTAGCTGCCTCTCCTCCTGTAGGCCCACACTGGGAAGAGAAATCCCAGACCTCCTGAAGGCTGAGGGGCTCCAAAACCGTGCTATGTTATCAACAGCTACATGGTTAGCTAACTGCTGTGACTAAATGGAGATTGGGAAGCACTGCAGGCAAGGGATGAAAAGTGATGCCCTCCCATAGCACAATGCTGATATGCAGAATTGGCCAAAACAACAAAACTTCACAGACAGTGCAGCAGAAGGCATTGGCTCTCTTGTTTGGGCATTTTATTACCTGGAGCTAAATGTGCAGAGAAGGGAGATAATGAAGTACTTGACTAATTCAGTGTGATCCAGCTGGCTAAGCCAGAGGGGCTGTAGAGCAGGAAAAGCTACAGAACTCACTGCTAGCCATTTTCCCTTGATACCTGTGAAGCCAAAACAAAGAAGTGCAGAGATCAAAAAGCAGAGGAATATCAATATCGGAAAAGGGGAGGAGAAATCTGTAAGACTGCCCCCCCATCCTTTCTCCCTTCTGTGCTTTATTTAGTAGTGGGGGGAAGGGGAAGCTTATTTTCATTTGCCTCATGCTAACTTCTAATCTATTTGAGAAATTCACCAACCACCCAAATGTTTAGTACCCTGTGTGTCACAATACTCAATGCCAGCCTAATTTTTTAAATTTTATCTACTGTTTGTGCTTGGGGGAGGAAAAAGACAGGTTTTGTAATGCAGGCACGTGCAATGGTAGTGTGTTCAAAAACCCATATTCCTCCCCTCTTCCACAGCCTAAAAGGCTAGATAAACTATATGATTCTTATCCAGAGGGAAATTAGAAGACGTAAAGTGTATAAATCTTTCTCCCTGGCTCTTAGACATTGGTTGGTTTTTTGCTGCTGCATGTGGGCTTTTTTCCTCTGACAACCCAGCTATTTAAGTACGTAAGACACATTTCTCCCTCTGTCTCTTCCCCTTCCCTGACTTCTCCCCGCTATCTGCCTATGGAGTACAACGCAATTCCAGCTGCCCTAACAAACTGTTGCCCAAACTAGAGTGTAGCACTTGTAAAAAGCTGGTAGCCAGTGAAGGGCAGTTACCATACTTTATTAAATATAGAAAGCCAAACTTCATATCTGGTGTAACGTAGGTGCAATGCCGTGAAAGGAAATGGAGAAACACCCATGTCTACCAGGGCTGAATTTAGCCTGTGGTGCTCTCATCATGGCTGCCAGGGGAGTGAATCACTGCTGACCAGTCTACCTGCCAGCTGTTCATACCTTCTATTTTTTTTATTTTTTATTTTTTTTTTATTTGAAGACAGGCAGACACTATGCATCATTCAGAGATGAGCATCGCAAACACGCTTTGCAGGGAAGGCGACCACAGCAGACTGCCAATGCTCTTCCAGTGCCAATTACAGTGATGGTTTAATTGTAAAAGCAGATTCACTAAAACAGGATCAGAGCCAAGGCATTTGTGATTTGGACGCTTGTGCGAACTTTTGATAGTTATCATCAGGGGCAGCTGATGTGACATCACCCTGCAACTCTGACTCATATTTTTAATGGACCACATGCCTTTGCATGATAATTTTGCTGCTAGAGTTAGCTTGGCATTAGCTCAAGAGACAGAAACACCAGCAACCAAATCTGAAGATGTCTTCAGAGTTTGCAGTTGTCATGGAAATCAGGGATAGTGGCTGGTGCTTACCTCCCCTCTAAAATGGAAGTCCACATTTGCTCCCTTCAGCCTGGAAGCTAACAAAAAGACTGGAGATGGCTACTCTCTGATAATGTGGATTTGAAGATACAGGAAGCTCCTTTTAGGGTTATGTATAGGTTTTTTCAGAAATATTTTTTGCTAGGAAAATACTTTCAGCATTGGAAAAATCCACCTTTCTTGCACTGGCTCAGTTTTTTTCCATTTGGTGGTGTTGTGACCATAATATGTCTGGAGAGCACCTTGCAAAGGACACTCTTGCATGTTAGCAGTGAAAGGGCAAATGTGAAGTGCTGGCTTGTGCTAAGCCTCTGTTGCTGTGGTACAGTCGGGATTTCACTGATGTATTGGACCCCTTTTGAATGGGAGTAGCCTGTGCTCTCCATGAGAGAACATGAGGGTTACAAGATGGTGTGTGTTGTAACTCAGCAACTCCACATGATGCAGATTAGCTGGTGCTCATAAATAACTCATGAGTTCAGAGAGTCATTACAACCTGACCTGGCCACCTCCAGTATCAATACATCTATCAATAACAGTGGTGAAAATTATTAAGACAAAGCCTCTTAAGGCACTACTGGATTTAGCAGTGTGGGAGAACAGGAATGTACTTGTCCCTGGAGAAACAATAACCTAGAGCTATGCTGTGTTTAAGAGGAAAAAAAAAAGCAATAAAACTTTTGTACTCCTGCTGAGGACCTGGGTGTGATGCTGGCTGAAGTATACATATGTGTGCATATTCATGCCTTGCAGTTTCTCTCTGCTGGTGTTGTGTGCTGTGTTGCTGTAGCAGACAAGCCATAATCACTTGAAGATGACATATTTCAGAATAGTGCCCTGCTGGCACGGAGCTGCCAACAAACTATCTTCATATCTCTCCTGTTCTTAGAATACTTGGCTTTTCAGCCTTCACATTATTATGCCTAGAAACATGGTTGGAAATGACTGCAGTATTTTAAACCATACCTCTGATAATGTAAGTCTTTGGTGAAGTGTTTAAATAGGAAGTGGTTAGGCAGCAACCTGCCATCAAGGTAGTGCCTGGCTTGGAGGTGCCAGGTACAGGTAAGACCCCATGTAGCTGCTAAACGTGTGGGATCGTTCAAGAGAAAAAGGTACGTGTGTGCTGTAAAGCTCAGTGTGCTGCATTAGACAACTCAAGCCCCAAATTAAGTCATGGCTTAAACCCTCTTTTGCAAACAGCAGAGGCACGTAGATTTTCTTGAGCACATTAAGCATTCCATCTCTGCCTATAGGCAGACTTTATACTAAGGTAACGGTATGAGCTTGAAACTGGCTTTTATTTTTTTTCTTTCTTTCCAAGTGTAGTTTTGGCATAGGTTGCTGCAATACAAATTGCAAACTCAAGGCTGGTGAATGGTCTAGAGATTAAATCGTATAAGGAGCAGCTGAGGGAGCAGAGTGTTTAACCTGGAGAAAAGGAGGCGGGGGGGGGACCTTACTGCTCTCTACAAATGCCTGAAAGGAGGTTGTAGCCAGATGGGGATCAGGCTCTCCTCCCAGGCAACCTGTGACAGGATGAGAGGACACAGACTCCAGCTGCAGCAGGGGAGGTTCAGGTTGGAGGTCAGGAAGAGCTTTTGCCCTGAAAGGGTGGTTAAACATTGGAATGGGCTGGCCATGGAGATGGTGGGGTCACCATTCCTAGAAGTGTTAAACAAATGACTGGATGTGGCACTAAGTGCTGTGGTTTAGTTGGCATGGTGGTGGTCAGGTTGGACTTGATGATCTTGGAGGTCTTTTCCAACCTTAATGATTCTGTGATTTTACTAAGGATTAAAAGTCACAGCATAGTGGCTGGAATTGATTGACATTCAAAGGATGGAGTTAAAGAAGGGAGGGGATGTGTTGCCAAAGTCCCACCTGAGCACAACTTTCTTTACTGTCCCTTGGAATTTGGAAGTACAGTAGGTCCCAGCATATACAGCTTGCTGGAAGCTCTGTTTCAGAGCTGTGGCTCCCAGCTCCCTCTAAACATTGTGCATCTGCTTCACTGTTGCAGGAGAAATGCACTAGGCTACTGCCAGGATGGAAATCTATTGAGGATGATGCCATGTTTATTTTAGGGAAACAAGCCTGGCTTCTCTTAGCCTTGCTTGCTCTTCTAAGTGAGAGATCTTTTCCCTTGGACAGTGTGAATCAGTGCCACGTTTTTGCTTGGCACCCAGGGAGGCAGTGGGGACACCAGAAGGGAACTGCTGGCCACAGTGGCCATGTGTGCCGGGTCACCTGAGGACTTGCAGGGGTCAGGCAGACATCAGTCAGATAAAATCTGTGTGCCCTGCCTGGTGCCTCTAAATGTTAGACTCATGTTTAAATAACTCACAGGTCAGTTGTTTTTCTATTTTGAGCGCATGGCAAACCAGGCGGAGGCAGCTTGTAAAACGAGTGACTAATTTCCAGGGGTTTCTTTCTTTCCAGTCCCTCTGCAGCCTCGCTCCCTGAAGGTGGTCAAGGGGCACCCCTACCCCGGTGAGAGGAGATCAGCAAGCTGGGAAAACAGAAAATCATCCTTTATGCCTGTGAAGACTTGGTGGAAGCTGTGTTGCTACATGAGTTGTGTTTTGGGGTTCTGGAAGGCAGGGGGATATTTTCCCCAGTACCCACAAGCTGGTGGAAGCCTTCTGCATCTTTTGGCCAGGGAGGCTTTCTGGAAGGGGGGCTGGTGCCGTGGGTCCCAGTGAAGAGCCTCCCGTGTCTCCCAGTGAGGACAGGGACAGATCAGAGAGCGAGGGCAGTCAGCATGGCTGCATGCAGGATCCTTGCTCACTTTGCTGCTTGTACCGTCGCTGCAGCTGCTGCCTGCAAAGTTTTTTTGCTGGTGGTGGCAGAGTGCCTGAGGGGCAGTGGGACACCCCTGCTTTGGCAGAGGGCTCCAGCTGTAGCTGCAGCTCTGCAGCAGAAGGGAAAAGGAGGGGGAGCAGAGGGAGAGAGCACAGGGGCCAATTCCTAGGAGCGCATGCACTGGTTTAGACCTTTCCTCCCTTCGCTGTAACCTCTGTCTTCCAGCCATGGCTGCCTGCTTGCAATAATTAATCCTCACTCCCTAGATGCATTCATTTCAAGCTACCTTTAGGGTTTAGAGTGGAGAAACTGACTGACCAAGGTTGAAGGCAATTAACAAACAGGTTATTCTAAATTAACAGCTTCTTTTAACCAGCTGTCCAGAACTGCTTTATTTTTCTATAGGAAAATTAACAAGGCAATGCACCTCAGTGAAAAGATGGATTGGAACTTCTTTTGTTATTGTACTGCTTTTTGCTTTTTTCCTTTTTTCCCCCTTTTTTAAACTTGTGCCAATTCAATACGAAGCACTTCCAGCTTGGAATTAAAAGGAGTGTTGAAATATACTGATTGCCTAAATGAATTGTAAATAGCATATGATGTTGAGAAAGAGCAGTCCTTTTACTTCCAGTGGCTATCTTGCACTACATCAAGATGGGTTTGCTTTTGAATGGCATATTGAGATGCCAGTGCTTTCTTCAGGCATTGATTTTTATTTTTTTCTGTCTTGCCCTCCCTCTTCACACAGCTGCTTTTTGCATGGTTGCTTACTGACTTCACTTTTTCGTGAGGCAGTGGATTTGCAGGCAGGAGCAGGCTCAGCCCATACCCTGAGCCCAGCCAGGAGCCATGAGGACAGTGCAAAGCAAAACCCAGGCTCGTAGGCTTTGATTCCTGCACGAGCTTGTTAGCTTGGCCTGGGTGCTCTAAAGACCTTCACTGCTTTCTGATCAGCAGAGAGCGGGAAGTGTTCAGAAATCTGGGAAGCAGAAAGTGCTGCTGAGTCTTTTAATACTGCCAGAAGTCTTCTCTTTTCTGTGGGTTTTACTATTAGAACTATACTACCTCTAAAGATGTTACGAGGAGGAACTTGCACCAGTCATTTTGAGGCGCTCATTCAAAATACACTGGCCTTGGTTGTCCACCTCAACTCAATAATGTGCCTTCTGATGCAGCTTCAAGCCTTTAAACCCCCTTATGTCACATTGAATTTTGGCCTTAGGGTGATACAAGGTCATCCTGACTGATTGATCTCAGCCTTGAGAAATATTGCCCGAGTGTTTAGCCCAGGCCTTAATTTTTCTTCCACAAGTTTTATTAATATTCCCTTTTGCAATGCTGAGTAACTTTTGCATCTTCTTTGGTGCATCTTCTTTCCAGTCTTTCACATTGTTGTGCTTTTTGTAGCTATTGTGTGAACTAGAAACAATTCCCAGGGTGCAGCTGGACATTTACACAGGAAAGCAGTTCTGGACATAATTGCCCCATGAATGTTAAAGCCCTCCAAATTAGACTTGGTAATTCTCAAAGTAAGTCTTGACTGCTTTTGGTGCAAAAGTGAGCAGGTTTGCCTAGCCCATCCTCAGCAATCATTTTTTGTCAACTTCTTGAATTGTTCTAATTTCTTTGTAAGAGAATGTCTGGTTTGGTTTTCTTTTCTTCTTTTTTTTTTTTTTTTTTTTTTTTTTTTTTTTTTTTTTTTTTTTTTTTTTTTTTTTTTTTTTTTTTTTTTTTTTGCCAGCTTTTCATCTTCTTTGGTTAGCTCTGCTAGCCCTCCAAGCTATTCTGTGGCTGTTTTGTATGAAGTCCCTCCAAACTGCCATTAGTTTTTGTTTACAAAAAACACAGAATTGAGCATGTTTTTTCCATAGTAGACCGCACCCGATCAATATAGATAAAAACCATTACTTCCCTGTTACTTGCTGTCTCTGCATATGCAGCCTAAAATTGTGGTGACCTTTTTTGCTGTCAGACTGCATTGTGGACTCATGTCTAATTTACTATCTGTTACTGACCCTCAGTCTCTCCTATCCATTGCTGCTTTCTAGGTTTGTGTGATCTGGAGGTTTTTCTTTTTTATTAAGAAAAAATGTAGCTGTATTGTATTTTTTCCAAGTGGAACCTAATCTTGCAAGTTTTCTGTTTGCAGGTTCAGTCTCTCCACATCTCAGCCATTTCTGTGCCCTCTCTAGTTTTCCATCTCTTGTGGATTTTGTAGTTTCTGTAAATTTTATTCAAAGGAATTCTAGCCTTTTAACATGATTCCATCAGAAGAAATGAAAGGTTTCACTGCCCTGCAAAAGTCTTGTTGCAAATATTTGTTTCCATCAGCTTCATTGGTGTATTTAGCAAGTGCTGATGAAAGGAAGCTGAGTGACAGGCGACCTGTGGGCAGGTGACTTGATGGCTGTGTGCTGGCTGAGTCCCTCTGGATGGGTGAGATCACCTGTAGCAGTGTAAAAGGGGAGATGATGAGCAGGGCAGTGTGCTGGAGAACTGCTGTGGGACAGAGATCACAAAGAGATGCTGAAAGACAAACTGGAACACATGGAAAGACAGGGAAGTATGGAGCAGCTCACAGTGACGGAGGGGAATGTTTAGGTGAAGGCGAAGTCTTACCTGTCGTGTGTTCTTAATTCAGTGTTTGCTGACGCAGCTCCTACCTCAAGGTGAAGACAAAGCAAACACCCATCTTGTTGATGTGCTTTCACTGATTTAGTTGCCTTACATGTCAAGTAGCTTTCCACAGTCTGTCTACTGTAGGGAAGACGAGGGTACTCCACGGGGTACGAGAAAATCCCAATTTTCTTTGCAGAACATCCACGAGGAAATGGAAATTATTTTCACCATGTCTTCCCTCCGAAAAGGATGTATGATTCTTTATGAGTAAAACAAGCATTGACTATATGGGCTTATTTGAACTCTACATGCAGATTCCACTGGGAAGTTTCAGTAGACTCCCTCTGAGTCAGTAACAGGGAGGAGAAAGGAGTCTCCAAACAGCTATGATCTGAAATAATTTAATTTCTTGCAGCTCTAGTAATATGAAATGTATATTTAAACATGAGTATCAAGATGAAAGAACCTACGACTCGGAAGTTTTAATTTGGCAGTTTAACAAATGCTGAGTGATTTCTCTGATTTCCTGGCAGTGCTCAGATTAAAAGTTGTTGACTGAGCTAGAAAAAAATTTGACCTCATACCGTTGATCCTGGGGAAGCTATGGTCACTGTGTGCCAGCTCAGGATCTGGTCATAAGAGTGCAAATTGCTCTAGCTTTATGCTTGACATGTCAGTTTTGCTCTTCATCTGCCTGCTATTAAGGTCAGTAGTACTAAACTGTAGGGTCCATGGCCAGTGCAGTAGCTTCAGCAGTACCACTGTGTATAATGAGTGTTTATGTGAAACATGCTCATGCTATCAATTAGCTTGGCTTTGCTTCTCTGCTTTTTTTCATATTGTTACCACTGTGCAGATTTGATGAGCAGAGCTGTAAAAAAAAACCAAAAACAAAAAACCAACAAAAACAGCCAAAACCCCTCGACCCAAAACAACAAAAAAGGCATCATTAAAAAAATAATGAGTTAGGAAAAGGAAGGCATTGTCCTAGGTCTGGGCTTTAGTGTTCCCCAGAAATTCCTAGTGGTGTAGAAAAAAGAGTTATGATCTTAAATAAGTAAAACTGGTTTTTGGCAGGTTGATATCTGCTCAGCTGTGTTTTCTGAGTTGTCTAAGCTTGCTATCCTACTTCACAAAATATGAAGGGCCCTGTACCAGTAGCACGTGGTGAGCGTGCCATGTATATGCTAAGGGTCTTATGATCAACAGCTGGAGAAACTACTCTTTCAGCTTTTGCTTCTATTAATCTCCTTTACAGAAAGCAAGGGGCCAATGTCATCCTGGGCGTCACTCTAAACCTTTTATGGATCTGAAGGTGTCTGTCCCATCTTCCTGAGTTGTGATTGCTGAATAATTTGGTGGAGGTGTTTATACCTGTGTGTCAAGGTGTCTGATGAGAGACACAAGCAGGCAGAACTGAGATAGTGCTGTGGAACTGTGTGTCAGCTGCTGGGCTATTGCCTGATCCAGTGCCTAGTTAGCACCTTCTTGCTTTCCCTAACTAATTTTTGGATCATATTTGCAGAGACTGGATAGTTCTGTGCAACCTTTAGGATGAAAAAAAGAAGAAAAAAAAAGAAAAGAAAAAAGGAAGTGAAACTGGATGGTATTTTTTCTGAAAATAATTTTCAAATGTTTTCTTCCAGTTGACAAGATGCATGTGTGTGACTGCTGTTTGTGGTGTCTCAGCTCTGCTGATAACGGGGACCCCAAGACCATAAATACAATTAATGTTTCTACAAAGCAAGGTTCATATAAGATGGCCTAATTTTGATCTCATTACTCCTGATGTTAGGCTGCTTACATTCCATGGAGTTGGTGATTTACTCTGGAGTAAATAGCTGAATTAATTCCAGCTGTCTGTGATACACTGGGATGCACAATGGGATGTAGTGCCTGAATGAGAGATTTTGGATACTGAAACTATACTTTGTACATGACTTATGATGGACATTGTACCTCACATCCTGTGACTGGGAAGAGTACAGGATCCATTTTCATGCAATGTGTGTGACTTGTACCAAATTATTACAGGTAGATTTATGGTACAGACAAGAGACTGAAAGGAAACACTATGTCAGAAATGAATTAGAAGTCAAGAAGGAAAAAGAAATGTAAAACACTTGGGCAGCCTGTATCTTTTAAATATTTTAAATAGAAAAATCATATTTCACTTGCTCAGGGCCTTGGTCTAGGGAAGGTACTTAAACCAATTCTTAAATTTAACATGGGCACATAGGTACGTGGAGCACAACCTTTTCCCTAGTGCTTTCCTGGAATTGGGTTTAAGATTTCAGGGGAATGGTGCCAGCAGTATGCTTTTTTATCACCTACAAACAGCAGTTATTAAGGAATAATTCATATTTCTTTCACATCTTGTACTATTTATACATGTGCAAAGTGCACCTGATAGAAGCTTTATTTTGTAAGGTAATTGCATCTGAGAACAGATGAGCAGAATATCTGCTCAATTTAAAACTTTGTTGGAAGTGCTTGTGTGTGTTCATGAGAATTAGGTAGGCTGAATTTTCTTGGTTTGGATAATTGGGAAAAATTGAATTTCAGCTGATAGAAGATGGAACACATCTTCCTAGCTTCACATGAGGAGCTAAAGTAGCCAGTTCTGCACAGTTGAAACCATTCATATTTTATATATATATAGTTTTTGTGAAAACATTAACCAAAATGCAAACAAATTCTGAAGATCTATAGTGAGGAAGACTACCAAGGGAAAATCAGCTCCTCTGCAGTAAGTTTTACAGTGGTCCTTTTACTAATGGAAATCATATGCCTCTGCCAAGACCAGGGAAAGGAATTTCATCTCATATGTTCTAGTTCATTTTATTTATGACCTCTGTTATAGATATTCAGGCTCTTTTTCCTAATGTAGTATGTGCCTCCAGTTGCATACCAATGACATCTACTTGCCATATTTGTGACAAATTGCAATCAGTGGAAATCAAGAATTTATCCCCTAATTATTACCAGGAACCTCCATAAGGTAAACATTGTCAATATGGAGAACATATATATGTTTGCACTATATGTTCTGGGATTTGAGAATATGAGCAGGTCTTTTTCTCTCCAAAGTCCCTCTTAAACCATCCCAGATCAGTACCACTGGGTAGGAGGTATGGGTAGCCTAGAGCTACGTTACTGCTGACCTGCTGGCCAGGATGCATCAGCTACTGGTTTGCCAGTTGTTGTCAGAAAGAGTGAATTATGACTGAATTGTGACTGAATGGAAACATTAACCTGAGTCTTTCCCTCCTGCACAGGTGTTGCATTTTATGAAATGTGTAAGAATGCAATGTTTCCTGAGACATCAGCTCCTCTTTTGGATTTGGTGAAATTGGGCCCGAGTTAATGTATAGGTGGGGAAATGAGAAAAGATTTAATAGATGAGCAAAGGGAGTTCTTTTCTCAAAGAAAGTGTGCGGGTTACTTTTTTGTTTTTTTTTTCCCCCCCCCAAACTGTGGTGTGCTAAGAAAGTCATGATGATAAAAATGCTAAAAAGGCATCACTCCTGTTTCTTTACTGTGGTTCCCTCGACTTAAGTCAGAACATAATGCGCTTGAACAACTGCACCTCCCACGCTGTGCTGCTCTCAGTGGAAATAGGCTTGCAAGGAGATGTTCTGCTTTCCCAGTTTCATTTTCTTTTCTAAGTGCAAGCCTTTGTTAAATATAAGAGCTGTTGTAGACTGTTTTTTATGAAGGATCATAACAAGTTAGGGTTTGCAGAGACCAATTAGTTCTGCTCCATCTCTCTGCCAGTGCAGAGTTGTAGTATAAAAAGTAATTTCTAGTGCTTTGTCTAGCTAATTTTTAACGTGGGCATGTAGCATTTTCACAGTTCAACAGAAGTCTTTTCCCCCTGATGTTCAGCCTAAAATGTTCTCTTTCTTGCTTTCATCCCATGACCCCTTGTTATACTGCCATGTACCACGCTCGGCAACTTGATTTGCTTTTTGGTGTTCACAGCATGTAGGTACGTGTGGAAGGTTGTTGTATTTTGGCTGTATAGTGTTTCTTTTTAGAAAAGGGAAGTCAGAAATATACACCATTGAACCCCCACTATGTGCCATGCAATCAGTTACACTGCTTGGAGGAGCACTGGCGACAGACTTTGAAGGCTTAACAAGTCACTTTGCTGCAATGAGCTGCTTTTTTCATGTATTATTCCATGTTCTCCTCACCCCTGTGCTCACAGTAGGAGCCAGCCTTTTTGCAGCCTCTCCTTACTTGAATTCTTTCTCTTTTAGCTGCCCAACTCCATAATAAACTGTAACAAGGCAAAGATGTACACATAGCAAATCGCTTCTTTTGGCGGAGAAGGAAAGTTTGTGCTTTCTTTCATAATCCTCTTTTGCATATTCCAAATTAATTTGTTTCCACAGCTTTTCTCCTTTGTATTTTTTTTTTTTTCCTTTTTAAATGATGCTATTGTCTGTTACCCTGGAGAGCTGCTGTCCCATACACACTGTGCTGAAGATATCTGCTCAGCCTTGCATAACCTGGCTTCTTTTACAAACGTCATTGCCTCTGCTTAGCGTTAAAAGGATATGGCCAGAACTAATCTGGCCAAAAAGCAGCCTCTAGATTGCTGTGAGACTTAGAAGTTGTGGAGCTTGGTGGGGGTTTTTTGTTTGTTTGTTGGGTTTTTGTTATTTGTTTTTTTTGGGATTTTTTTTTTTTTTGCTTTAACATAGCTGAGTAGAAACAATATGTGTTATTTCAAATAGATATTTTAAACAAATACAAAGAGCAAATAGAAATTCTACCTTTAACACTGGCCTACTGCACTATCTATTTGAAGATGACAAAAAAGACAAAGCTGATTGTTTGACAGAAGATACCTGTAGAAAGGAAACAAACTATGCTCATAAAACTACCTTCCCTTCCCTCATGTTTGCAAAGCTAAGCAGCTTTACCATCTAATGATAATGCTCATTGGCAAGGAGCCTCCTGTTACGATTTTACTGCTTTTACTGTGGTCTGAAGTGGTCTGGAAATGGATCAAGCAACACTGGTTTAATGTGTAGTTGTCTTGAATGAAGAGGTTGAGTCAAGTACCAAGTCTGGTGTAAATCCAAGTCTGGTAACAGGTGGCAAAAGAGCCTGCAGGCTGACCTTTAAAGAGAGGACCCACTCATAGAGAGTGGGTCCAGAGGAGGGCAACAAAGGTGATGAGGGGACTGGGACATCTCCTGTGAGGAAAGGCTAAAGAAGCTGGTCCTGTTCAGCCTCAAGGAAGGGCAACTGAGAATACACTTTATCAATGTCTGCCAGTATCTGAAGGGAGGGTAACAAGAGGATGGAGCCAGGCTCTTCTTGGTGGTGCCAAGCAATAGGACAAGAGGCAATAGGAAGAAATTGGTGCACGGGAAATTCCACCTGAATGTGAGGAAGAAATTCTTTGCTGTGCAAGTGACAGTGCACTGGAGCAGATTGCCTGGAGAGGTTGTGGAGTCTCCCTCAGTGGAGAAATTGAAGAACCACCTTGATGCAATCCTGTGCTGTGTGCCCTGGGATGACCCTGCTTGAGGACGGAGGTTGGGCCAGATGACCTACTGTGGTCCCTTCCAACCTGACCCATTCTGTGAAAGAAAAAGAAGTTTCTAGCAGTAGTTGAATGATCACCATGGCTTAGAAAGATATCCCAAAAGCCTGCTTCAGATGTCCAGTTCAAAGATAAAATACAATACTGTCAGTTCTGCTGTTCATTTTGTGGTAACAGACTTAGGTGTTACATCTGTTCTTGCGTCTAGAATTTCAAAATAATGATGTCTTGCTAGTGAATGAGTAAATTAAGTCACTGAGTTATTACCCTTTGCAAAATGCTGAAAATTTTAATGCAGACTTATTTGTCCCTTATAAGGATAGAACTGAGAAGCATGAGTTAAGTAAAAGATCTTGAGAAAAAAATCATCTGTCCCAATGCATGTTGCTCATCATTGACCTAAAATCCTTGGATTTGACCAAGGAAAATAGATCTGGTCATATTGCTTGATTGTTAAGGTAACCAAGCTGCTGCTTTTCAGAAGTGGGGTGTAAATTACTTTTAAAGTTTTATCTAAAATATCGGTGAATGTCACTTTTAGAAGTGACTATCATTTTTCCAGATGAATTATGAAATGATGGATGTGCAAGACACCAGGGAACAGGCTTGTAATTGTTTTGGTTTCTTATCCAGAAGAGGACCAGAAGTGACACTCCTGGCCATCTATGTAGGCTCCCAGTGCAGTTTTCAGAGTCAAACTCAAAGGAAAGGTGTTGAGGTCTTTCAAAACGAAGCAGGCATTTAACAAAGAGTGAGTGAATATTTTGGTGAGTTTGTAAGGAATTTAAATCCCAACCTGGTGGTTGCATTGTACACTGCTTAGAAAGATGGCCAGATAAATGCCCTCAGCTGATGGAGCACTTATGAATTTCACCAGGTCCTCAAAGCACTTCTCCCTGCTGATTAGCATTATTTCTGCCTTGTCCAGGTTGAGCAGCAGCCAGCTGGCTTTCTTCCAGAAACCAATTTCTGCCAGACATTGTTTGAGGTTGCCAGCAGCTGTGTCTGGGTCAAGAGGGAAGGAGATAGAGAGCTGGGTGTCATCAGTGCACTGATGGCAGTGCAGCATGTACCGCTTTGCAGATGCCCTGCAGCGGCAGATGAACCAGGGAGGTGGATGGAAGCAAACACAGCAGGAAAATCTGAGGATGCGCAGCCGCCCAGCAAAAGATTTGAAAGAGCATAGCATTTCATGTGGAGGTGTGGGGGAATGTCTGAGATTTCTTTCTGTGGGTTTTTTGTGCTCATTGGCTTGTAAATCTCATAGTGAACAGGTTGTTCTGAGCCAGTGTAAGTTCCTGTGGCCTGGGCTATGAGCAACACTGGTGCTAGTGAGGCAGCAGAATGCAAAGGAGTGTGACCTGCTTTCTCAAACAGCCCCAGTTTTGGCAGTCTTTTTCAAGCATTTTGCAGCCATATGTCAAGTGTAGTTTCAGGCCGTGATGTTTACTAACTAAAGAGATTTAGGTGTGCAAATATGTGATTTCACACTTCAGGTTCAGCCTGTGATGAATGCACTTTATCATATGGTACTGTGAGTTTGTATTTTTCTTGTAGGACTTTGGGACACTTGTATCACAAGGCATTACTTGTGGACTGTTTTACCTATTACCTCTATCCAGTTGTTCCTGAGAGAGGCTAAAGAGTTGATTGCGCACATTGGAAATGTACCTGGGACGACTCAGGATGTTCAGTAATCTGCGGCTGAGCAGGTGGCCTTGAAACACGGGACATCTCAAGAGGTGTCCAGAAGAGAGGGTAGAAGCGGGAGAAGCAATGGTTGGAGCTGGGAATAACACCTTTCCTCGAGGCTTCACTGAAAATGAATATTTTGAGCATAAGGCTGAGTCTTATGAGCGGATTAGTATTGTGCAAAATCTGTGAATTCAGCTCAAGTCGCTACTTTAACGCAATGTCTTTAGGACATGAATTCATTATGATAATGATGTGATTGGTAAGAAGAAATTCAGAGAGTTTTTCTCTATAGTGAAATGCTAAGAAGAAATAGCATTATGAGTTTAGTAATTCTTCAGTTTGAGCACCCATAACATATAATTTCTACGTGTTTAGAACACTTACATGCCACCAAAACTGTTGTTAAGGGTCACACGTGCTTGTTTGGCCTGTAGGAGAAGTCCACTGACATCAGACAGCTGGCTGTCCTTCTCATTGGAGTAAAGCATTGCCTAAGAGACAAACAGAATTTTAAGTAAATGGTATGGAATAAAATACCAAAGAGAAAATCTTCACACAACAGGACTGTAAACAAACACTTGAAAATAAGATATGTGCGGAACTTAAATGTTTTTTTGTTAGTGAGACACAAGCGACCAAAACACCATCAGCGATAGCTTGTGGATGGGAGGTTTTTCAAAGACTGCTTTGGAAAGATGCTCTCTCTAAACATGTATGTAATGTTTGTATTTTGGGCACTACAGGACAGTGTTATGATGTTAGAGGTTTGGGATAACTGTAGATATTCCAGCTTTGAGTTGCCACCTGACTGCGGTTTTCCTAGAGAGTTTTATGCCTTCTCAGTTTTCTATGGAACACTTTATGTTTTAGAACAAAAATCAGACAGCAAATCACATCAATTGAACCATTTTATGTTAAACTGGCTGGGGAATTATCAAAACTACTAGATGTTGTTTCTAATTATCTGGATTTGGTAATATGCAAGCCACGGATGCAGGTTTTCAAAATAATTTGTGAAAAGTGTGCTTGTGGTTTACCACACTGTCAAACAAATGAAAATTTTTCTCAAGATTTTCCTTAAACAAACTCTGGGAATCATTTCTACACCTGAGACTGCAGAGAAAATTCCTGTCTTATATACAAGGTCGGACTAAATGCTTGTAATCTTGTGCTCGCTCATTGAAACTTCCAGATGAATTTTGCTATTTAAATTTGAGGCTGCAAGCATTTCAAATTAAGTAGTTTAAGCTGTAAAACTTGGATAAATGTCTAACTCCTGGAATGAGTCTTTACATTTGGTTTAGTATACAGAAAGATTCTGCAGTAATCTACTGTCTAGAGAAGGTGTAGGTGTATGCCCGTGTTCGCTTGTGCTTTAAACAGCAACATGAAGGAGAGGTTTATTTAGGTTTTAGACTGCCATTTTACATTGAATTCTGCATCAAAACACCTATGGCAGCATTTAAAGAATCAGTCCAGCTGGTGCCCTGTTAGCTGTCAGTCTGCCAAAAAAAAAAAAAAAGAAAAAAAATATATATATAAATCCCCTTTTTTATTTTCCTTTTTCTGCTTTAGGAAAAAATTCAATTGGTTTTCTTGTGCTGTATGTCTCATCAGGTCCCTATCACTGACCAAATCCAGAGGTACAATGTTTACCCAGTTGCCACTGAGAGTAGCTGGGCACCAAGTCCTCAGCATCACTCCAGATCAGGTCCTCTTGAGATTTGGTGTATTAGAAAATAGCTCATTATTATTCAAAGCAGTAGGCAGACTGAATAACACACGTGGGCAGAGTCCTTGCTGGCTAATAGAGCATCTGCATTGAGGTTGTGATTTTCTCCTGCGTTTGTACTGTTGGATTTTACAGCAGCTTTACTCCGTGAGTTAATTACCAGTGGTTTACTGTAAGTGCTCAGTCTTTGACAGCAAAGTTGTGTGGCTGCATGGGGCCTGATCAGGCAAACTGCACAGCGTTTCCTCTGACGGGAGCATTTCTGTTGTTAACCAGTGAGGTGGCTGATGGGGTCATCAGAGTTTGGGGGGCTTGGAGACGGGGATGGAGATACAGCCTTATGCTCATTTTGTCCAACTGCAGAAGTCAGTTATCTGGCAGGATTTTGGGGCCTAACTTGCCACCTATCTGACAGTTTTTATCAATTTTCTTAGATTATTTTCTTAGATTATTTTCTTTCTGTTTCTTTTGTCAGTTGAAAATGCAGGAGCCTTTGTTTCTTATGCATGATGTCTCTAGTTTGAAGGGTGAGCACGTCTTTTTGTCTTTTATGTTTACTGCTACTTAAATTAGTAGGAAAAAAAGCTTACTCTTGAGAAAGTTTTCTTTTAAAGTCATGACCATCTACTGCTATTGGTAAACTTGCCAGGGAGCTGATGCAACTGGCTTGCTTGTTCATCCTGTAAAAACACAATTTGAGAGAATTTCAGCTTTTCTTCCTGGGCCCCATGGGCTTTTCCCTATCAAAAAGAGGTGATCTGTGATCTTTCCTGGGTAGACCCAGGCTCAAAAGTAGGACTTGTATCAAGCTTTATAGTAGGGCCTCTTTTCAGCTGTAGAAGGATCCAAGCACCTCCCTCCTAGATGTCTGTCTAGGGAAAATGATCATATCTATGTTTGAAGTATACTACATTTAAAAATATTAACTCATAGGATTAATTCAAGGTGATAGTCTTTTGCTGTTGAATACCATTAATGATGACAGTCAGTAATTTGCTCTGTTAGATTTCAGTGTAGACTTCAGTGACCTATCAACCATCTATAAAAAGCCATGGTTTTCTATGCTAGCTTGGATGAGGTATCATTTTTGTTCTTTTGAAACTGACAAGAGCTGTGAGAAATGGTGTGTTCCACTGTGCACCACTGCTTCTGTGGAGAGGAAAACCAGTCTGACCAAAATGAAGAAATAGGATTAATCACCTTGATGTTCATGAAAAGGTGGGAAAATTCATGCTATCAGCTATGTAGGCAAGTCCTCCCTCTTGTAGGTCCCCCCTGAGCCAGGAGGGCACTACAAGACCAGGGGGGAGCATCAGGACCATGACATGACCTTGTCTGCCCTGGGAGAAGTCAGAGGAGCTTCTGCCTCCACGTTTCTGCTGGGCAGGGCTGGCCTTCTTTCCCTTTTGAAAATGTGGTCTCTGTTTAATATTAGTTTTGAAGATGATGCCCAGATGTGGGTGCTTGGGGTCATTAGAAGGAAACAAGTGGGTGTGCTGCAGTGAGCTGCAGTTACCAAAACCAGCAATGTTAGGCCTTAGCCTAGAACAGAAGCGTTATCTGCTGGCATCTCGTGTACTATCAGATTGTACGGTACGGTGATGATACTGGCAAAGTCTGGTGTGAGAAACACAATTGGTACATGATGCAACAGGAAGGAGCCTTGCTGGCATTGTTAACTCTTCAGGGCAAGAACTCCTCTGCCAGAGACTCTGCCAGACATTATTTAGATCATCATAAACACTGCGGCTTGTTACCAATTAGGAAGGTGAATCATTCAGCTTTATAAATCTGAGAATTTTGTCCTGAATGATTTATTCTGCTTGTGCTTAAGGAAGTGTTACAGGTCCTTGTCCAGAGTCACAGAATGGCTGGGGTTGGAGGGGACCTCTGGACATCATCTAGTTCAACACCCGTGCTGCAGCAGGGTCAGCTAGAGCAGGTTACACAGGAACATGTGCAGGTAGGTTTTGAGTATTTCCCGAGGAAGAGACTCCACAACCTCTCTGGGAAGCCTGTTCCAGTGCTCTGTTGCCCTCAAAGAAATTTTTCCTCATATTGAGATGAAACTTCTCATATTTTACTTTGTGCATACTGCCCCTTGTCCTGTCACTGCTCACTGCTGGAGAGTGTCCGGCCCCTTCCTCTTTAACATGAGCTCTTATGATGTTTGGGTCTTCTTCAGGCTTCTTGTGAAAGTGCATGATACCAAAACCACTTTCCATAATACTTCTTTCCTACATTCGCTTGACATTTTATTGGTTTCTTAATTAAGTAGTCAATATTCAGGAACTATACTTTATTTCTTGCTTAATCACATGCAGAAGAGAAAATCCTTTAGCTATGCTGATGTCATATGTAACTGAGACACTACTGCCAGTACAAAGATTGAGAACTTATACTTTTTTTATTTATAGAAAAAACATTGTTTAGGCAGATCCTACATGTAATTCCTGCAGGTAGTGACTGTGAGTGTGGAAGGCTACTGGCTTGTGGGTCAAAGAAGACAAGATTTCTTTTTGACAGGAAGAATCATTTTAGCAAACTTGTAGCCACTGAGTTCTTGTCTCTAGCTCGGCTGTCTGAGGTGCCTGTTTGCAGATAGACTGTGGCTCTGGAGATGCGATTTGCGTCCTTTTCTGTGACAGTCCCTACATAAACCCACAGAGGTACAGGAAACGAGAGCAAACATTGTGCTTTTTCCAAGTTCTGTCTAGCATCCCAAGCTTTGATGTTTCCCTTCTCCTTTCTTGTGCAGGCAGCGCCTTGCCTTTCTTTCAAGTTGCCCGCTTTCTAACAACATTTCTGTTGCAAATCGATATTATTGATAGCTCTCCCCTGAGCCTAGCTGCATTGAAAAGTAAGCTTCTATAGAAAACTTTGAGGTTGTTCTTCACACAGATTCCAATACCTGGCTGCACAGGTGCTTTGGCTGTGGAGTGAATTGTTTGGGATAGGTGGGGAACAGTCCTATAGTGTCATTGAGAGTCACAGTATGCTTAATTTACTGCTCACTGGTAAATATTAGGTTAAAAAAATCCCGTTAGTTAACAGGAAGGAAAAAACATGTCAAAGGGATGCTGCTGTCGTTGTGAACTCCTGGTTTTTGATACTTGCTTGTGTACCCTTTTAGCCTGGTATCATCCCAGCTTGGGAAGTGGGGTCAGGGCTTGTCCCTCAACTGCTACTGTATTTCACACTCAGAACCTGCAGCTTGGGTGACCAGTGTCCCGAAGGAGTACAGGAACTCAAGAATAATTCTTTTCATAACCTGCTGAAAATAGGAGACAAGGTAGAGAAAGCAGCATGTGGAAAACCAAGAGCCATCTTAGGGAAAGAAAGCAACCTGATCATAGTGCAGGGCTTGCTTTGCACACCCACAGTCTGCAATGCATTTCTTTGGCTTTTATAATCCTCTGAAGCAACACCCAAAATGGAAAGAGAGGGCAAGGGTCAATGGCTTTAAACTGGCAGGTTAGTTTAGATGAGATATTAGGAAGAAATTCTCTACTATGAGGGTGGTAAGATGCTGGAACAGACTGCTCAGAGAAACTATGGATACCCCATCCCTGGCAGTGTTCAAGGCCAGATTGGATGGGACTTTGAGCAACCTGGTCTGTTGGAAGGTGTCCCTACCCATGGCAGCAAAGTTGGAAGCAGGTGATATTTATGGTCTCTTCCAACCCAGACTATTCCAGGATTCCATGAACTGTGTATGAAAATGCTGCAAGTATCACCCAGAGAGGGGTAAAGGAATGAAGAGCTACTCTGGGGGTGAGATTTAGTGAGAATTGCCCAGCACAAGTATCAGGCTGTCAGATATGTCATGTGCAATATTTGTGCATCCTATAATATGAAGTACTTGCCTGGAATGAACTACAGTGTTGTGTCACTGGTGTGTAATGTCAGTGTTGGAGAGCTTACCCTAAGCGTGCCCTGCTGAAAGAGACCTGGGTGTCGGGGAGAATATTCTTTGTCACCTATAAATTGCTTAGCTAGTTATTGAGGGAAAGAAGCAGGATTGTAGGGAAAAGAGGAGAGCCTGTTGCCTTTCCTTCTATTAAGTAGTGTTGCTTGTTTAATGGATGGGTAACAGGAAAGAGTGTAAGGGGACGCCATGGTTAATGTGAACTCCTGCAGTTTTTATTATACTTGCACCCGCTATAGTGAGGGTTGAGCAGCTGTTTCCATTATGAACTCCTATTCCAGAGGTTTATAACTTGGTTGTAAAACTTTGCTCCAGGCTAAACTGTAACTTACTGGGTCTTAGCCTGGGAGAATTTTCTTAAACAAAACTTCAAAAGAAGAACTCCATCTAGTCATTGTACTGTGAGCCTGCACAGAAGCCAAATTTTACTGAAAAGCCTTGAGATGTGTTTGTAAAACTGTAAGTTGATTACATTCCCCTCTGTCATAGGTTTCTTTTTTTAAAAAAAACAACAAAAAAAACCAAACAGTTTAAACTGCTTTGTAAAATATGGCTGAGGAATGGAAGCAACCAAGGGATGAATGCCATGGTGGCTCCACTGATGTCCATTCAGTCTGGTAGT
Source organism: Nicator chloris (assembly GCA_013400495.1). Taxonomy (NCBI): domain Eukaryota; kingdom Metazoa; phylum Chordata; class Aves; order Passeriformes; family Pycnonotidae; genus Nicator; species Nicator chloris. Next base: position 126,444 of record WAAE01006929.1, read on the forward strand.
TGGTGAGTTATGAAAGTTTTCCCTAGAAAAGAGAGCAACGTGTTATTGCCATAGGAAGAAAGACTGCTGGATTTGCTTTTACTGGTAGGATCTATGAAGGTTTAGTGTCTATGTGTATTGAACTGTGCCTACATAATGCTAACACTGAATTCACACTTTGGTGCATACTGTTTCTGCAAAGGTGTCTTATAATATGTGCTTAGCCATATGTGTGCTTAATACCTTAGGCTTGTAATTTCTTTGAGAAAGATTTCAGAAGGCCATCACTGGTCTGCCAGAGTTATGTTCAATGGCTTTTAACTGCTTTTGAATAATGCCTTGTTGAGGCATTCTTTTAAAAAGTAGTCACACTTTATAAAGACATATTTTATCAATAAAAAGGACCGTCTCTTGACGCTTCCAATTTGTCTCTGTGGCAGACAAAACACATTAAAAATTGGCAGATGTCGCTAAAAAACTTAGTAAATGTTGCAGTAAGATTATGAAAAACTAATTCTTAATACATTCATTCATTTGGCTTGCTAAATTGCAGATCTAAGATATCAAGAAAATGTGTAACTCCACCCTCAAGGGTGCCATCATCATCTGTTGTCGGATTTGCAAAGCTCTTTAGATAGATTAAACTGCAAAACATCTTTCCTCAGTTTCCACTGGCAGGAGCAAGTTGTTTAGGCAGATTGTTCCAAATATCTGAAGACATAGCTGAATATTTCCTTTACTTGCTTCATCCTTAGGTGACCTAAGGAAACCTTGTGGTTTCCTCTGGGGCTCAGCATAGGGAGTATGGCCAAAGTGGAGTTTGGTACTTGCTATCAGCAGTATACAAAGGTTTGCTCCTGTAGTGCTTTTGGATCTGAAAAAACTGAATTTTTAATGCGATGCTTTGCTCTTCAAGCTTTGGTTGTTATTCAGGATTAAAAATGCCCAAGTAAGTGAGGATGAAAATAGTTAGGGAAGTAACAAGAATCCAAGTTCCTCTTCGAGCATCTTTTGTAATAACATCTCTACACTACTGAAAGTCATCTATTCTATTCCTCTTTATCGCAAAGAATGAAATGACCCCATCCTTTGTTAAGAGTATATGATGTTCCAGAGCTCTCTTGTCCTCTTAGCTATCCAGCAAGGAGGCAGCCTGTGGGAAAGAGTACCTGTAGACAGTGGTATTTTACAGGGTCCTGATGTCTCCCTGTGCTGCTCCTGGTGTGGCAGTGAATGTTACCATTGAGCTTTCTCTGTCACTGGCTAAGCTTGTGTAAAGGCATCTTGTTTCTGACTATAGCATGAGGGATGCTAATTCGTGGTATCACTGTCATTTAAAAGTATACGTAAAGAAAATAAACAAGAATGTAAAGTATGATTATAACCTTCTTGCACACCAGCACAGAAATATAATTCAAACTAAATCTGCCAAAGCTCAGGATTTCTTTATCCCAAAGGAAAAAAAGGTATAAGAAAAGTACAGTGAATATTTCTGCTTACATGAAAAATTAAGTTACATTTTCTCCCACTCAGAATCTACTTAGAAGGACGCAATTGCAAAATCTGGAGCCTGTTGATGAAGATAAGATGGCATCTTCCTCTTCCTCTCTGGCACTGGCGTTAGTGTTGTGTGAATCTGACTGCTCTCCTGCAGCAACAGTAGCTGCACAGGTAGAGCCGTATCATCTTTCTAGGTCTAAACAAACAGTTTGTTCTCTTGGAAATGAATAAATGAACAGACCAACACAGGGGTCTGGTATTGAGAAGTCCTGTTGAGGTTCTCCTCCATTTATCAGCAGCTGCAGTTTCTCTCTTTAGACCTGTAGTACACGTATCACAAATTGCAACATTGCAATGAATGTTGAAAAATCACATTTTCTCTAGTTTAAAAAACAGGAAAAGCTCTCATTTTTATTCAGGGATAACAGTAAGCAGCCAGCCTCTGAATTAGGGTGTAATTGTATGTATAATAATATGGATAGACTGTAAATCAAAATCTGTTAAAGAAATTTTTTCCCAGAAAAAGGGCTTTTTAAATATAACTATGTAGACTAAATGTTAAGGGTCACCAGTGGATGAGCTGAACCCTGATCCATCCCTGTCCCATGAAGCAGATGACTAAAATCAGGGAAGAGGGGCAGCAGTCACATGGTGAATACCAGTCTGTCCTGTGATGAGGTTTCAAGCTGTGCATGAGAGGATGTCCTATCCCATGGCCTATAGTCTGCATATGTCTATATATATCCCATGGCCTATAATGCATATGATGGACATTCTTTTTGACGATAAGTCATGGCTGAATTAATCACCTGCTGGATAAGGACAAAAAAAGAGTTTGTCAGTGTTTTCAGCTCAGGTCTTCTACATGAAAAGCCCTGGGATCTTATTTGAGAGAAACAAAAAGGAACGAATAAGAAGAGGTAGGAGATAAGGGCAGATACAAGGGCTGATGAAGTTTTCAACCATCTCAGGGATTCTGAATGCTCCTGGAGTAGCAGATCAGGAAAGTTATACTTTCCAGCCTGTAGTTAGGACTTCCCACACCTACTCTGACCAGAGGTACACAACAGATGCTACACCAGTAGCATCTGGCACTGCCCTGCTTTCCTCTGGACACAGGCTCCCAAAGGCTGTTGTTCTATTCATGATGCCTCTCAGTGGTGCTTTCTGTGAGGTGTTCCACCCTGTTTTGCCTCAGGCTTTAGGCTCCTGCTCCTCTGGTTTTCCTCCTGTCCCCCAGTCATCTTCATTCTCTCTTCCAGCCAGAATACCACTTTCACAGTATCTGTCTTGGAATTCATCTGCTGCTGAAAGCAGCCCCCTGTCTTACCTCTATCATCTTGCTTTTTCTCTAGTGCCTTTGAAAGACTCCACCAGAGTCTTCCACCCAGAATGCTGCTCCCCACACACTCCCATTTTTACTGCCTCTTGGATGCCCTTTCCTCCCTTGTATTAGATTTTTCTACTTCCATTGTGCTGTCTGTTGTGCTCCGCCATGGCTTCCCCTGTCCTTCCCACAGTGCCTGCCTTTTTGACAAGGAGGCAGTGAGCTTTTATCTGCTCCATCACTAGAAAAGCACTGTTCTTTGTAAGGTCAAAAATCTGGTGGGTTTCTTACTAGCATTATCTAAATCTGTGTTACTCACTCTGGCTAATTCCAGGATCAAATGCCTCTTATGAAAGAAATCAAGCCAATGCATAGGCAAAATGATAGTGTTTTAGCTCTAAATGTAGTATTTAATGTTTAGATGATCGTTTTTACTACTCAGGTAGGGTACTGTAGAAGTGAACTCAACCCAGTTAATGACCATAAATAATAATGACGGCATTATTCTTTTGTCTTGTCCTTTACACACACTAATCTGCTCTGACAGCCAGCTTTGCTCTTTTATTAACTCTCCGTCAGCTGTAATCAGTGATGGTGAAGTCAGGCTGCAAAATTTACATGTGCCAAGTCTCACCGTCTTTTTCCCCTGAATTATTTCAGTCTTCAGTTTTGTGTATCTTTGGGATGGCGGTGAGGAGAAAGCATGGGTGAGAGAGGGCGCAAATGTGCTTTTTGACATGTTGGCTTATCACACTGAGCAGCATTGCGGGACAGCGCTGCCTTTGGTTACTCTTTCCCACCTCCCTTTCTCCTGCCTATTTTCAAGAAGAATAAATATGGTCAGGAATTAAAAGTATAAGGCACATCCTTGATTAAATTTTTTCTTTTTGTCAGAATGTGGTGTTTCCTCGGGGAGAGGAGGAAGAGCTTAATGGATCATTTTCTAACCCTTGTGACAATGCCTGAGCCCATTTTGATGTATGATTTATGCCAGTTACTAATAGATTGCCCGGAAGTTGATGATTAAAGTAGAAGTTTCTTTGGAGAAGGGTGAAATAACTGAGGTCAAGACCTCCTAGTGACCTCGAATGTAACTATTACCCTTCTAGGTTAGTTGCAATTGGAGATCAAAGTGTTGGTACAGGAAACATATTTGGTCCTGAGGTTGTCAGTTGGGGGCTGTTGTTCGACAGCGAGGTAGATGTGGTGGTTGGAAGGGAAATAAGTGTTTCTCCTTTGCTTGCACATAAAGACAGGAAAAAACTCTCAAACTGCACTTCAGGGTGTGGTATTTAGTTTATTTTTCATAAGGAGTTCTGCATCTCATCTCAAGTAGAGTAAAACACCACTTCATAAACAAGTAGGGAAACAATTCAGGCTGGTGGATGCAACTTTGAATGGGGCAGCAAACTTATTTTTCTATCTCGTTTATGAAGTTGAGGGACTTTGCTTTACCTCTAGGGATCCCATTGTTTTAGTTTCTGTGGGTGTATGTTGCATGGGGGGAGAAAGGGTACTCAGTACTTGTTACATTGCACAGAGCATTTTAGAGTTTGTCTTAAAGGGGTGTACATGTTCAACGTGTGTTAATACAGCAGCGCTTTGCTGGGATGCCAAGGTGAAAAACTAGAAAAGCTGCTTTCTGACTGGCCATTCATGATGAGTGACTGATATCTTCTAGGCATTTTTTCACCTAGAATTTCGCAGGCCTTGAGGTAAGAAGGATAAATACTCCTTGTTAGTCCAAATGTGTCTCATTTGCAGCTCGTGCTCAGATTTTTAACGAAGAGACCTTTGATCTGAATGCCTCTCACTGAATCCACAGAAAATAGGGAAGTACTTCACTAGCATTAATAGAACCACTGCTTTGCACCTCTCTGACCAAGCCTGTTTCCTACTACGAAAAAGCATCAGTACTTTCAAGTGTCAGACAAATTTCACACCATTTTTCATCGCTTTGCTTTCCCAAGGCCTTTCATTTTCCTGGTGATGCTGCTGTTGCCCCATCCTTAAGTGTGCTTGCACAGGGGCAAGGGGCTGCAAGTCAGGAAGAGCTGTGTTTGCAGTGCAGGGTCTCACTCCTGCTTGTCCCATCTTATTTTTGTTTGCCCTGTGGAGGCAGAGGACAAGCTGTGATGCCAGAACCCTAAAGCAGAACAGTGCAGTAGTCTTGTTTTTAATGGAATTACTTCCCAGAGCAAAATGCACCCTTTCAGTCGTGGCACAAAGGTGCTGCCTGGGTTTTACCAAGGTGCTGCCGAGCAGCGTTGCTGTGTTTGGGTGATGCCGAGCTGAACTCTGTACCACTCTCAGGAGATGTGGGTGTCTGACTCGGAGGCTGCTCCCTGCAGACATGGGCTCATCTGCGTGTGTGGAGCCCTAAGTGCCTTGTCTCCAAGCCGAGCCTAGATCCTTTGGAGACATTTTTTAGGTCAGGGCTTGAGTTTATGCAGGGATTTAACACCACTTTGGCTGAAGACCATGCTGTAAAGATGCTGTCGTAACAGTGAGAACATGGGTGGTATTTCAGGAACACGTTGAAAGATCTGCTTTACAATTTTTCGTTTTGTTTTGTTTTTTCCTTCCCCTCTTGGTGTGTTTTACTGAGCTGATCAAGCTGTAAGACAACTTTAAATACACAAGGGCTAAAGCTTGCTCGGCAAGAATGGGTGCTTGCAGTAATGCTGGAGTTGTCAGAGGGGCTCTGTTGTACTCGAAGAACTAGTGCTGAGCTCTACTGCAAATATGCCATGACAGCAGGTACTACACAAATAGAAATAAAAACTCAAGATAATAGCTCAGGCAGCCTTGCCATGGTGCTCTGATGGTGTATTGGTTCTCTTAGTTTTGATTGAAGGTACCATAAGGGAGTTACTGAGAGGTGACTTTTTGAACAGCAAATACCTCCTGAAGGGATTGTCAAAAAGAGTTAAAAAAAACCCCTGAAAGATTAAAAGGGCCCCATCTCTTTTGTGTGTCATTTAGATGATTTTCCCCATTTTCCAGTCACCTGAGTATCCTAAGTTTTTACTGTATATTTCTGGAAAATGTTCCTCTGTTGAGATATGTGTTAATGAAATGTCTCATTCAGAACTCAGGCAAGGTTTTCTTGATTCCCTTTTGTTTAACAAGTTAATGATAAATAAAATAAAATACACAAATGATTGACCACCCAGTTAAAAGTGTTCAGCTTCATTTGAAGTGAACATGACAATTTGTGTTTAGATGTGCTGATAGAAGCAGTTTCTGCCTTATTGCCAATAGTAGACAAAGTGTGCTTCTTTTTTTCCCCCTAAGATGTTGATAAAAGCTAGGGTTGACGTCTTTAGGTGTGGTACAAGCTGTCTACATTCTGGATCCTTCTTCAGGAGGATTTCCAAATCGCTGCTGATGCTTGCCTTCAGACTGCTTTTCAAAACTTACCTTCAAAACTGCCTTTCATCATCCACAGAGGTCTAACAGAAAAGGAGACTTGTGGCCTTGTATAAAAAGGCAAACAAAAATAAAACCTATTTCCATCAGTAAACCCATATGCCTTAACACAGCCCATTCTTGTGTAACATAACACTGATTATACCAACATCGTCTCTGACTTATTTATTCCCAGTTAGAAAAGCTGCTCCATTTCCTTTGCCATCTAATAATTTCTTTCAACTTTGCGTGGCTAAAATAGTCAAACTGTGCTGTCCACTGTGGGAACAGCTGTATATTTCAATACTGCTGTGGAGAGTTTAACAGCAATTAGTTGTTCTTTTTCTTCTTGTGTTCATAGTTCCCATTTACAAAATGTTCTTCAAAACTAGTTCAATTCAAGGCTTATTTCCATTTGAGGAAAGCTGGGGTTTTGACCTAGCTTTGGGAGTCAAGACATAAAATAAAATGAAATGAAGTATCAGGCGTGCAATAAAATCATACACCCTGCAGAGCTGTTTTTGTACTCTTGTGGGATGGCTTTATTTCATTCCAGATAGTTACTGCATGATAATGTTGCAGAAAGACAAAAAAAAAAAAAAACACTAACTCCAGACAGTAAACCAGATGCATTTATGTTGGGTAGTTTGAGGAAACCATAGCTCATTGCCCCTATTTGTAAGCAGACTGGGATTTGAAGACCCCTGTGGACCACTTATTAATCAGCAAATTTTTCTTAGTTGCAAAATATAACCTGAAGTTAGGACAACAGGCTTTCTCCCTCTTCCTTTCACTGGATCCAAGAGGCTTTAAAAGAAGCCCAGGGATTAGCTGACCCTCTTCCTTTTCTGCACTGTGCCTGGGCATGATGGGGCTAGTACTGGGGGAGGAGGGTGTAATTCCATTGCATCCCACTCTAGCAAGCAAGCTTGTGGAGGAAAAGTCACCGTCTTGCTTATCTCCTCTCTCGATACTAAGGGTATGGCAGAATTTGCAGCTACACCTGATGGTATCTGAGGCAAGGCAGAGGAATTTTCTCCTTTGCCAGAGCATGTTTTGCAGTTCATTGCACTATTATAAATCACTTTACTCAGCTGTAACTCATGAATGAGTATTGGGGGTGGACGGGAGTAGAAAGGGGAGGGTGTGGAGGTTGAGCAGGGTTAACAAAATTTGAAACAGATTTACTGAAAGCTCTTCAAGAGTAAATAAAAAAGACAGCCCAGCTGCTGCTGTTCTGCAACACAGCAAACTATAAGCTAGAAGTCCTAGTAATTAGTTTCATTTGTAGGTGAAAAAAGGTCTTTGAGAGTGTCTGGTATTAATTATCATTAAGAGTTAGTCATCATTTCCATTTGAGAAACCTATATTTTTTATTTTTAGCTTTACGTGTGGTTGGTTTACATGCAATTAAAGGACTCTCAAAGCAACTGAAGCACAGCTCAGTTGCCACTGGTACAACTTCACCAGCCTGTCCCTGTCCCAGAGCCACCGTGTCCCTGGCTCAGTGGCACTGCAGTGACAGGCTGTTGGTTTGCACTAATTCTGAGAGGGATGAGCAGTGCAGGGGCCTCGCTCACACCCTGCAGCTGGCCTGGCTGCAGTGGCAGCACTACCTCAGGTGGCTCAGAAACAGCCTGCAAATCTCAGGTGAGGTATGTGGGTGGAGGCTTTCCAAGGAAGAGAGAAACGCTAGGTATCTGCATAGTTTCAGTGGTAAGACTCACGCCCCTTTGTGCTCTGTCATACCTCCTTTAAAACGATTGAAATTAGTGTTCTGCCAAAAATGGCCTCAATCTGTTTTAATTTAAAAAACTCAAACTCCAGGTTTGCTCTTCAGCTTTGCTTTGTGGTAGGATTGGTTTGTGTTTGCTTTTGTTTTAAATGCTCTCTTGCATTGTGAATTTCAGCTGCTGCATGTCACAGCGCTGCATATCTGCTACAAATGATCTTGGTTTCTCTTGTGTGTGAATTTTAAAGTTCTATTGATTTGCACTGTGTTTGTAGGGAAAGGCTGGTTTTATGCCTAGTAATTGCTTTATGGTGGGCAATAAGGACTGGAAGAGGAAGGATTTGAGCTAGCTTAGTAAATATGTGAGTGGAATCCTACTTCTGTTGAAGTTTTGTCACCAACTTAAACGTAGCCAGGCTCTTACTGCTTCTGAGTAAACCACTGGAAGATTTTGGTAATTTGATCTCCTTATCTCTAAATGGAGCAACTATTAATACTCTTCTGGCAGATTTTCTTAATCCAAGATAGGAAGCGTTATCTGGCATATGTGATGTAATGCCTGGCTCCTGTGCTGTTCAGTGGAGCTTGTCAACAGAAAATGTTTGGGTTGGCTGTTTCTAAGACCTGAAGTAATATTATATCACCTTGGCTAGTTATGACATTAGGATTTTCTTTTGTTTCTTTATAGATTCAGGAAGAAATATGATATCTTTGTCAGTAACATGAAATAACAACGCTTCCAAAGGAACTCTCTCCTGGAGGAATTCCCTAACTATGGTGTATATGGTGTGCAAATGACAGTGTCTATGAATATGGGTAGGCAGAAAAATTTGAACTATTTTGAGGTATTTTCCCTCCAGTATTAATTCATAATGGCAGAACTAAAAATACTCCCATGCGTGTGTTCCTTTCTATCATATAGTTAAATGTTCTTTCATGAGTTAAAAAAAAATTAAATACATGTAGACTATTTGTGGTTTTTGATTTGTATGCCTCTCATACTGACACCCAGAAGTTATTCTGCAGATGGAAACCTTCCATACATCGTAAGATTTTGTCCTGAAGGAAAAGCAGCACAAAAGGAATCGAAGAATAAAGAAGTGGTTATTAGTCTAGACTAGCTTTTATATTATAGTTTTAACTCAGATTTACTTACTAGAATGGATTATTTTGAATTATTTCTGTATTAATTTTTCAAAAAGCTCCACTCATATGTTACTTTTCTCCTCTCTACTTATTTGATTTGTTTATGTACGAAAATGTGTGTCAACCGAGTACTCTAAAGTGAAGTCAGCATAATACTGCTCTGAGACATCATCCACACTTCTGTCGAGATAAAAATCCTAAGGTAAAAAAAATCAGTTGGCTGGTATTAATATTAAATCATCCCCTGGGAAAAGCCCTCAGTGTTAACTAATGAATCATGAAACTTACAGGTTTAAAGATAATATTTGTCACCTATATCTATTCATAAGAAGAATATTCTCATCATCAGATTCCATCAGAAACTACTAATTAAAGCTTCCTCTTCCTGCTCTGTGTTTCAAGACAACACAGGGGAGGAAATTGCTGCTAAAGCTGCGATTTTATTCAGATTTTTCAGTGCAGTCCAATTTGCATAAAGTCTAATAAAGCATTATTAAAATCTATTAACACTTGTCTGTGGCAATTAAATTCAGTTTGCAATTTTGAATGATTGCATGTCATGCAAACTGAGATAAGGGATCATGGAGGGCTATCAAAGAATGAATTGTAATCCTGGGAAGGATGTGTGAAAAAATGTTGTTCACAAGGCACAAACTTTAGGGAAGAATAAATATCATCTGCTTCCTAAAAAGTAGTGAATAATTCTTGGCTCTACAGAGTTGAGATTCAATCATGGCTGCCCTCAGATGTTTATTTTACAATATATATCTATGATATACAAGTCTGATTGAACATTGTGGTATTTTATTATAAAACCTGGAGGGCATTGTCCTCTAGAGAGAACTGAAGATTTTAACTAATATTGATTATTTAGTGTGGACTGTAAAAATCATAAGTTAAAAATGGGGGTGGGGAAAGCAAGCCAAGGCAAGATTTAAGTTTTTTATAGATTCTTCATGGTTTCAGGGGAGCTGGTGAAAATTCAACTAACATTAATTCACATCACTTTTAAAATTGCTAAGGTGTATACTGGATTTGTTTGTTTATCTAAATTATGGCAGGAATCCTCTCAATACAAACTTGTGGAAAGGGTGGGCATCGACACCTGGTTTGCTATCATGACTTGAAAATCAAACTCTATCGGTATTTCAACAGTGCAGCTCTTCCTGCTCACCTGTGGATGAGTTAGGGCATCTCAGAGCACTTGGACAAGTGTTCTTGTAGGATGACTTCCCAACACCCTCTTTCTGACTGCTGCCCAACACTGGGAAACAAGGCAAGGGCAAATGTGGCTGGTGGTGGTCCCTGTGCACCCCAACCCCAAGGGCTGCCTCTGGTTGCGTTTGTTCTGGGAACTGTTCCTTCTGTACCTGGAATTCCCTCGCACAAATCGTGCAGTCTTTAGGGTGGTGAGTCAGGACTGTGATCCTGAGAGTCATGCCTGTGTCAGTGTGAGCTGGGAATACTGTTTGTTTGGAAGGGAGGATTCTTAGCTCTCCCCTGCAGCCTGGAGGTATCAGGCTGCACTTTGGTCTCTGTGTGCTTGAAGACTTTCACTCCTGTACCCCATGTTCTGGGGGAGCAGACGGAAATCCTAACAACAGGGAGTGGCGCTTACGCATTTGCTTTGCAGTGACCTTCCAGGATTACATCACCCTGGAAGTCAGCTATTTGGCTCTCCCTGAAAAAATTGTCTGTCTCCATCTCAAATTGTCTGTTAAAACCACATAAAGGCTGGATTTAGTTACTAGAGATAACCTTGGCAACAACTTCCTACCAACACTGGTTATGCTTCACTGAAACCAAAAGCTGTGAAAGCAGTACAGGGAGACTCCTGGGGCTGGAGATGGTGCTGGGCTACTAAATAATCCTGTTTCAAGGATAAGATAGCCCCATGCCTTATCCAGAATCAAATGCAAAGGTCTTGGCTTTGAATTTGTCTCTCTTCCTTGCCAGCATCTTGTGCACTTCACGTGCATGGTGTAAAACGGAGTAAGTTTGCTTGTCACTAACCAAGGTATTTTTCTTATAATCTTGAAAGTTTTAAGACGCCTTAATTTAATGGATCTATTTTCTTAAATAGGAAGGCTTTTGCACAATGTGACTTAGGTGGCCATGCAAACATCTTGGTTGAAAGGATGGCAGTGTTTATATAATTTTCAGAAAAAATACTTGCTAGAGCATTTTTCCTTAATTTATTCATTAACATTTTCTTCTCTGTAGCCTGCTAAGTTGGAATTATGAAAACAATACCAGCAACATTCTGAAGTTCTTCAAAGCATTTTTAAAATAGCTTTCCAATACTATGTGGCAAAAAATTAAATGCACAACGTTTTCTCTATTGTGCAATAGAATACACAAAAGTATAATAGAATATAAATGTTTTCTAGGCATTTTTGTAAAATGACCTCCTAGTGCATTGAGGTTGCACCTCTTGGAAATGATGCCATTACTCCCAGCTTTTCCTTGGGGACTGTTTATCTCCCACCATCCACTGCGGGGAACATGACCATTTTACCTATTTCTGTATTTTTTGCATGACCCAAACTGCCACTGGAGTTGGCAATAGCCAAGGGCATGCAAAAAACCAGTAGGAGTGGGTCCTCTGCTGCCACTGCCCCAAAGGGAGATGGAACGTGATGTTCTCTGTTTCTCAGGCTTTGCAGCAGTTCGAAGAATTTTTATGAGGGGGGATTCAATTTGGCAAAGTGAGTTTTCTTCTTTGTCTGTAAATCTGTTAGCATGAGAAGTATGCAGAACATTCTGAGACCTGGAGTGTTCTGACCGGTTGAACTGCATTAACAGCCCTCTTGCACTCCATGAATTGCTTTCCTCCTTGCTCTTGGGAAGAAGCATACCCTTTACTGTTTTGGAACTAGGAAGCTAGTGCCACCAAAAAGAATCTAAGAAAACTTGCTGCAAGCACTGTTCTGCTACAGCCCAGGCACAGAAATAAAAGCAAAGTCTCCACGACAAGTATCAGATTTCAATATATGAGTTAGGATTTTTGCTAGCTGTTAAAGGGAAAACATGCAGATAATGTATCTAAAATCCTAAGCACCTCTACCTATGCAAAACGACCAGTGGAGACCTCCAGCAAAACATTCCTTTTTATTCTTCTCTCTAAAATTATTAATAGCTTGTTTTGCTTTTCCTCATCTGACTATTTCTTGCCATCTGAAGACTGTAACACCATTTCTTAGATTGGCAGGGTTTTAGAAAATGCTGAGCAATTGTTTTTTTTAATTGTAATGTCTCTTGTTCCTTTCTATAGCTTGCATGCAGCTCTCTACATATGTTTTCATGTCTTGTTTTTCTGTTTGCCCGCCCAGTTCTTCTGTGACAACTAGCTGCCTTTGCAAAATGCTTCTGGGTTTGCTTCGTACCACATAAAGTCTAGGCAAATGAATGTTTTCTCTAATGTATTTGCGTAGACTATTAAGAAGAAAACAAACCTAGGACAAGAACAAAATTAATCGCTGGTTTATTAGTTTGGCATTGTTGCTTGCATACAGAACTGCTTTATATCAAACATGTTTTTTAATAAGTAAATAAATAAATGACAAGCGGGAGTACCAAGCTCAGCCCAGCATGAGTATTGACAGTGGTTACTGCTGACAGCTTTTTACTGTTTCCAAACAACATGTTTCATTCCCTTAACTCCATTGTCACAGGGAATAGGGCAATACCAAGCTATTCAGCAGAGACGCTTGCAATAAGGAGCATTCATGGCTTTACTTTTGTCTTGACTTGAAGAGGTTTTGACGAAACTGTGCCGGGAGACTTCATCCTGGCACCCCCGAGTCAGAGGCCGTGTCCACAGCAGAAACTGGAAACCCACGATTTCCCTGCAACGAGGCTGAACTGCGCTATTTTGGGAGAGCGCTCGTTCCCAGCCCTCCGATTTGATTTAATTCAAAACCACCAAGCGAACATGGAGGAGAAAATCCAGTAGTCCCAGTAGCTGCAAAGACACATCTCTTATTTTTGTCCAGAGCTTCCATTAATGCTAAGCTGGAAATACTCACCAGAAGGGGATTATGCTGTTTTATCTTGCCCCAGGGCTTACATAGCTGTGGCAGCAACCCCCTGAATGTAATAGAAGTCATGTGTTGGCATGGCTGCTTAGGCTCTGCTTGGACACAGGAACAGGACAAGAAAATAGGACCCGGAAGACAAATTCACCCTTGCTGTTCACCTGTGCTGGGTGTGAATCAGGCTTTAGCTGTGACTGTGTGAGATGTGAGGGGCTTGTGCTCACAGCTGTGGGAGAACTGAGTGCACCGTGTGTTCCTGAGTCATGTGGGCCCAATTCTGGTGTAGGTGGGGTGGGCATGTCCACCACTCCTCCAAATATAGCAGCCTGGCCAGCCTTCCCCTTCTGTATGCCACCCAGAAAAACCAGCCAAGTTAAGGGACAGCAACTTCAAATTTTGGGGTTTGTTTTGGCTTGTTTGTTATTTCACTTCTACCAGACTATCTGAAACCTTTCACTTGACTTTAAAAGCTGTTTTTAATTACAGGGCTTCATATGAACTTAGAGATAATAATGTGAGAAGGGAACTTCAAGTTGCCTTCAGTCAATGTATTTTTTACCTGGGAGGTCAGGAACATTGGCTATGACTTGTACACTGCACTTCTATTAGAGTAGAAGGGAAGTGAAAATTTTGTTTTCTTAGTTTGTGGTGCATCACACTGATTAATGAAACCACATACAGACATATAGGTGGTTTTTTAATACTTATTTAACAACTTACAAATAAAAGCAGAGATGTTTTTAAAAAATGTTAAAAAATGCTGCTTTTACGTGTATAATACTGGTGAGATTTCTGACTTAAAATGCCCATTGAAACCTATCTGATGCACAATGCTTTTATTTTTCTTTATTTTAGCCAGGTGGATTATTTCCCTCCACCTATGCTCTGAGGTGATCAGCTCCAAAGAAGTAAACAATTTTTATTAATATTGTCTTGATTTTAATGCTAGCACAGCACTTAATCTGAACAAGACCAAAACCATAGAATGGCTTGGGTTGGAAAGAACCTGGAAGATCATCCAGTTCCAACATCCGTGGCATAGGCAGGGACACCTTCCACTAGACCAGGTTGCTCAAGGCCTTATCCAACCCTGCTTTGAACACTGCCTGGATGGGGCATCCACAGCTTCTCTTGGCAGCCTGTTCCAGTGCCTCAACACACTCACAGTAAAAGATTTCTTCCTAATATCTAATCTAAATTTGCTTTCTGTCAGTTTAAAGCCATTCTGCCTTGTTTTAGCTCTACATGGCTTTGTTAAAAGTCCCTCCCAACCATTCTCGTAGATGGCCTTTAGAAACTGGAAGGCTGCTCTAAGGTCTCCCTGGAGTATTCCCTTTTCCAAACTTGTCTTTCTAGTTGTTACATAGAACATATTAAGTTGGAAGGGACTCATCAGTCTCAGTCAGTCCTGGCTGTTTGCAGGTTACCCCAAGAATCACACCCTGTGTCTGAGAGCCCTGTCCAAAAGCTTCCTGAACTCTGCCAGGCTTGGTGTTGTGACCACTTCCCTGGGGAACCTGTTCCAGTGCCCAACCACCCTCTGTGTGAAGAACCTTTTTGTGATATCCAACCCAAACCTCCCCTGACTCCCCTACGTGCCATATCCTTGAGTCCTGCCACTCGACACAAGAATGAAGAGATCAGCATCTGCCCCTCAGCTTCTTCACATGCTGCCTGTTGAAAGAAGTGTTGCACCACGTGAGCTACGAGATCTGTGTCCCACATTTGTGGTTGCTGAGCATTGCACAGGAAATGAATCTTTAAAAATTTTCAATAATATTGAATGGTTTAAATTGAAATTCATGTGTGTTGCTTTGCAATTAATTTCAAAATGTTTTTCAAAATGTTGATAGTAAAGAATTTAACCTTGCTGATATATCTGGGATATACTATGGCTGTAGTTCCAAAAACCCTGGTTTTTGGTGTATGTGTGATACATGAGAGATGCCTTAGCTTGCACTAAAAATGTGAATGGCTTGTTTTACGACTGATGAAACTACTGTCTTTGTCTTGAAATACCTCATTTTAGGCCTTGAAATGCTAAAATTACATGGCAAGATGCATCAGTAGCACATGGAAACGCCAGCACCCCAACAGCACACTAGCAGGTACTGTGACAATGGGATTTGAAGACCAGCTGGGAGCTAGCTATGCACTGGGACGTCTTAGCTTATTAAGAAATGAAGATGTATAATGGATTTTGCTAAAATTTAAACAATCTTCTGTGAAATTTTCTTTGAAACAGTTTTGTGATGACATATAGATAGCAAGCAAAAGGGTTTTTTTGCCTTTCAGTGTTTTGTTAAAAAAAAAATATAAAATACTTCAGAAATGAAGTAAAAAAAAAAAAAGCTGTGTAGGCAAAATGCTTTTTAATTTGACTTTTAAACCACTCAAAAATTTTTCAGTTTGTTGTCTGGACAGAACAACGTTTACAGCTGAAGTGAGGGAAGAATGGGAAGTGGGGATATTTCACTTGTTTTTATGGAAGAATTAATAAGATGATATAAAAAATATGAAAAAACGGGCAAGAGCTAGGGCAGCATGAGGAATTAAAAATCTGGTTAGTGCTAGAACTTAGACCCACATGCCCAAGCAGCAGCCACCAAACAGAACATAGCTCCTACTTATGTGAGTGATTACCTGAAACCACAAATTTTTCTGAAAAGGAAAAAAAAGGGGGAGAAAAGTATTTTCTTTTTCTTAATGTAAATCTTTTCTGCTGCTTGGAACTAATACTTTTTATTGCTACTGCTGTTTAAATATTAGCTTTTGTAGTTCACTTGCCAGAAGCAGCGTTCGCCGTATTTCATTAAAAATAGCTGAAGTTCACCTCTGTGGTTTGTATATCAAAAGGGTGCTCTTCTGGCAGCTGTGAGAATGTCACTGTGCATGGCATGCAAAGATGTAGCAACTGGTCATATTTACTGCGCTGGGACTCTGTGCACAGTGTCTGTACATAGGCCCACGTGCATACACGTACGTGCATTTGTGTTTATAAATGTGGCATTTTCAGAGTGACCTTCTGGTGAGGTTAATTCTGACGCCTTGGAATAGACAGGAATATATTTGAGGGAAGACAACTTCCACGCCTGTCGGCCTTCTGCTGGTTGTAACGCTCTGGATTCATTTAGAAGCAGCTGGCAACCCTCAGACGAGGAGGAGGGCTTGAACAGACCCTGCAGTATTTGTGGGATCATGCTGTGTGTGCGGATTGACTTCCCAGCTCACTGTGCATCTAGTCAGGGGAAGAGGATAAAGAAATCTAAATCTATTTACAGTGTAAATGTAGAAGTTTGAATCCTGAAGAACTGCAGTGTTTTTTTTTTTTTAAAACTATCTTTGTAGCTGATTTCAAGGAAAGGTATTCCTTTTCGTTTCCTCAAGAAATGCCTGCAAGAAAGTATCTTGTTACACTTTCTTCACCAAGTTTTTTTTTGTAATTTTCTCTCTCTGACGCATATGCGTCTTCCATCTCTCTTTTCTTCTGAAACTGAAGCCCCTGTTGACTCCTGCAGGATCAGGGCTTCCTTGTGCTCCATGAGAGTTATATGGCATGAATCCTTAATGGTTCACCTGGCATGTTGAGCTCACCAGAGGTGATATGGATGGCAAATGTGGTGTTTCTCTCTCTCTTTGGAATAATAAGAGCTGTGAGGCAACTGCATTGACCAAAGGCTATTTAGGCCTTTGGCTCAAGGAAGAGTGGGGTTCTGGGGGCCAGGGTACCCTGTGGAAGGCCACAGCTCATGGTGTCTCTTGCTGCTATGCCACGATGCTTCAACAAACCAGAGCACTGGCACAGCCTTGTTTCTCTTGGTCTTGCAACTCATGTTAGAGTCTTTAGAGTCCAAGGGTGACCTGGAAAGTTTTTTCTGCTTTGTGGACTCTTAAGTATGCTTTCCTTACTTCAGACCAGGTGCTCATTTTCCTGACAACTTTCATGAGCTTTGTGTTGTCAAGGTCTCTGACCTTCTGCCAGCAATGATCAAAGCCAGGCAGATGCTCAAAAATTGCTGGGAGATACATGGATGGACACACACATGCACATACTCAGCATGATTGCATTAGCCTTGTCTTCTTAAGAAACAGATGAAAGCTGTATAATTTAATGGTTGGATGCGAGTTCTGTGAGTGGTAATGAGAACAATGCAGCCTCTGCCACACCACACAAAGAGCTGGCTTCTGAGGGCCTCTTTGAAGTGTTGGGGACAAGCACAGCATTGCAGTGGTGAGACGTCTGCAGTGTGAATAAACACGTGTTTAGGCATTGCTTAAGTGATGCTGACATTTGTCTATACCTACTTTCTATAAAAACATCTGTCTGGAATAAGCTCTGTGGGAGAGAGGCTACCTATGGGCCTTGAGCTGGTGGAGACAGAGGCTGAGACACGTCAGTGGCCGTAATGACAAGCTGTGGCCCCACATGTGTGTTTTACGTGGTTGCTTAGGGTTTCCTTTCCAGTTCTCAGCCGTTGCACAGATTTCCCCAGTACCGGTTTCCAGAGCCTGCAGTACCTGATGCAAGAGCTCCGAAAAGTTGCCAGGACTGGTGACTGAAAATGCAGTTTTCAGCTGTCAAACAGAGCAGCTGCTGCAGCAGGCTGGGCAATGCAAGTGGGCAGGTTCCGCTCTGCCTGGGTGTTCTCCTACAGATCCTATTCTTGGAATGAGAAAGCTGTGTCCTGTGATAAAAATAACACTGTTGTGTAATTTTTCAAAGTGAAGCCAGCAGGAAAATGTGGGAGAACTTAAATTTTTTTTCAGGAAGAAGAAAGGAGATTTCTGATTCTGTTTCAAATAGTCTGTCTTAAGCTATAGGTATTACCAGAGGGGCACATCCATTGACTATCTGGCTTCTCTACAAGAACCCACAGTAAAACTGAAGTTAAGAAGGGTGAGGTATAAAAGCTAATTTTAGTTTAGACAGGGTGAAGAAGATCTAGTGTCCAAGCTAGAAATATTTTATATTTCTAGCAAATGTGCACTAGTTTTTCGCTGTACTATGACAGAGGAAATGATTTTTTTGAGCATAGCGACACACAGAATGCTGTGTGCATGTATCCTGAACTGTGGGAATGCTTTTTGATCTCTAATTACAGACCATTGGCTAAATAATGTAAGAAGTTTGTATTATATAGATATATAAAGCCTTACTGGCACATGCAGGAGTTTCAACTGTGGGGTATTTTTCCTTTGGCTTTCACTTGCTTAATCATGTAAGTCCCAGATTTCTCTTAAATGAGTAAGTATAATAATGTCTGCATAGCAGTGTTTTTGTTACTGTTTGGAGGTGTGTCACAGAAGTCACGTACCCCTCCAGTTTGATGGCCATCTCAAAGATATGTGCTTTGCTCTGCCTGTGTTTCTGTTCTGTCCATGTGGATTTCCACCTGGGGTGTGTGCCTGTCCCGGCCGCAGGAGTCTTGGAGTCCCATCCAGCTGTGGCTCCTGGATGCCGCTGGGCATCTCCCTACCACAGGGGGCTGGGAAATGCATCTCAATCCCATCAGACATGCACCATAATTTTATCTATGGCTCCATCCCTGGGTTTGTTTCAATAGCTTTAGCGTCATTCTTACACCTGCGAAATTCATGCTCAGGGCAGCGGGAAGGGTTTTGACAATTACACCTGGACCTTTCAGGAAAGATCACTTGTATTTGATGTTATCATCTTTTTGGCATTTGCAGCTCCTCATGCAACAGTGAGTTAAGAGGCTGCAGTAGGGTTCTTGAAGCCTCAGATCTAGTTAAAGTAATAGTTAATGGCTATTGCAGATTTACTTTCCTCTTGAGCCAAGAAGGGATCAGTGCTGGGAGCCAAATCTGAAAGCTCATCACAACCACATGAGATGGAAAAGCAGTCTCTGAGACATATTGATAACTGCAGATGACAGAAATGATATTTATTGCCATGGACAGTAAAATTTATATATATTAAAAAAATGCAAACTTTGGAGAACGATGGGAAGCACTGACAGGAAATGCCTTAGAACAAATTTCTGCAAGAAAAAGTGGCTGGAGGAAGCAGCTTCAATGAAAATGGTTTATTTGTTCTGATCTGTGGGCCAAATGATAGAGGACAACAAAAGTCAGCTTCTGAAATATCATTTCTCTTCCCCCAGTAGAAGTTTCCTCAACTTTGGTATACAGCATAAGCATTCTTCCCCGCACAGCTTTGTAATTAGAAATATTGATGTATTTTCAGAGATGACAACTATTTAACTGAAAGCTTTCCCCCGGCTAAAGCTTTACGGAATGTCCAAAAATGTCTGGGTGAATACTGCCCTTTTCTTTTGATCAAGTAAAATTTGTACATCCTCCCTCGTGTTCCATCCAACATGAATTTCAGTTTATTTAAGAAGCCTAGCTGAGTATTAAGTGCATTACTAGTATTATACTAGTTATTCTACTAGTATTATTCTACTATACTATAGTAGAAGGTTTACATTGTAGGTTGTCTTTGGTTTTTCCAGCCCAGTTGTTGTTTTCTGATGGTGCTGCCTAAATGCTGGGAAACAGAACTGAATTTTTAGTGAGAAAAACGAGGCAGACTGCTCTAATAGGTGAAACAGGGTAAACTGCTAGACATAATAGATACTACAGCTTAGAAATTTTGGAAAACAGGAATGGAAGTGGTAGGAACTCCTTCATAAGTCTGGAGTTATGCAATTCTACTTAAAAAAATCATATAATATGCTCATTCTGTACCTAGGTGCATGCATTTGTCTTTGGTCTGTCAGGGATAGGTGAGGAAGTGTTTGCTTCTGTTTTTTTGTTCCTTTGGTTTAGCAGGTAGAGAAGCTGCAAAGAGAAGGGTTTTAACCAACTAAACTTGTGTCAAGCTAGAAATTCTCTTGAAAACTACTTTATATAGAAAACTTGCTTTTGAAACTGTACCTCAGCCAAATGACTTTCTCCAGAAATCTTTTGACTTATCAAATAGGGAGGAAAATCAAAGAAAGTGCAGTATTTTCAACAGAAGTAAAAAATTTTAAAATATTGTGAAGGTGAATGTGAGTTTATTACCTGACAGACTGTAGTGGAGCATCTTGAGGAAGGCTGGGGTGGGTGAGTGAGTGGCTCAGGCAGCAGAGTGCAGTGTTTTGGGACCCCAGCCAGGCGCTGAGGACAGGGTGAGGGTGACCATGAGTCATTGCTGTACACGAGACAAGGAAATGATTTAATATATGCATATGTCATACCTAAAATACATTCATATATATATAGGTATAAAATGTAGTTGAATTACTTGAAATACTGTGATAAAGAGAAAAGGGGCTGTAAAGGCCAGAGTCATAGAATCATTAAGGTTGGAAAAGACCAAGAACTTGCAGTAGAAAACGATGAAAGAGTAGTTAAGGGAGGAGAAAAGTAAAGGGAAAAAAGTTGGCATTTCTTGTCTTATTTTGCAAACTTCACTGTGGTAGGTAGATGTTCTAATCACCAAACTGCTGCTGCTTGTGCAAACTTGCAGGCTGTGACCCCAGCCCAGCTGAAGGGAACAGCAGAGCTCCTGTTGACTGGGGCAGGGCCAGACTCTGCTCCAAAGCTGTGTTTTTTCCGTCACTAGTCACAGCAAATCCCAGGGGCTCCAACTGCTTCGGGCTTGGATCTGGCTCCCTCGCGGCTCTGGAGAGGCAGGGTGGTGCACAGTGTCTGGCTATGCTGGTAGGGTGTGCAGGAGAAGAGAAAAGGTGGCTCGGCTCTGTACCTGTGAGATTTGGAGGCACGGAAAGCACTGCATGTCACAGTCGTTTAGGCTGCCATGCACTTAGCACTGGAAGTTTTATAGAAAGGCAAAATATACAATTCAATTACAACTGCTGCAATGCAATCCAAGTTGATCTAGTTTCTCCCACATGAGCTGACCACAATTTTAAGCTTGGCATAGCCTGAAAGCTTGAGGAATGTATTTCCAGTAATTGCCAGGCCACTTCATTGTTTCTGTGTATACATAAACACTAGGCTGTGATCATAGTGGTCATGCTTGAGCTGCTATCTGAAATTCACTTGTGCTATAGGGATTGACTAATCTGGTTCATACTGACAGCAGTTTCCATTTACTGTATTAGCTCTCTTTGACTGTTAGCGCCGCGCGACTCCAGCTAGACGCGGAAAACAAAAACTGTTAAGAACCACTGGGCACACGAGTCACGCAGCAGAAAACCCATGTGTCATCGCTGGGTCCCTGACTTGTCAGCTCAGGAAATCAGGCTGGGTTGCAGAAGATCCATTTATAAGATGCCAAGACTACCAAGCACCTAGTGAGGAACAACAGGCAGTCATTTAGTTTTAAAATATATGACAGAGGAATAGCAAAGAGTTGGTCTTCTGCAGCCTCAAGACATGATCTTACTTGGCCGACATAAGCTTCTCCCTTGCTTTCTGTTTCTTTGAGTACTGTGTGTAAGAATATTAATCCCTAAAATCTGCATCCTTTTGTTCCCAGACAAAGTCCCCTGTGAAGTCAGTAGTTTAGGGTTTTTTTTTCCTGTTTCAGCTTCAATCTATGCAGCTGTTACAACTTCTTTAGTGCTGGGGAAAATAAAGCTCCCAGTTTAAATTGGGTGCACTTCTTTATTCCTTCCTAGCAAATCTATTTCTTTTAAGTTTTTCTCAGGATATTGATTGCTGGTAATTTAATGTGTCTCAACTGTGAAAAGCTGTTATGACAGTTTCACATAGTATTGCAGTCTTTTATTTCCCCATTCACAGACAAAAATGGAAGATTTTCCTCACTGGACTATAATATATAATTCATCCACATTATTCCACTCAGTAGCCAGATGCTGCAAATTTCAGCAGTTGGACCATTATTTTAAAAGAGCCCAGTCTGTAATTATTTGACCTGTTCTTTGTTACACTTCCATAAAACAATTAGCCCAATTAAATGAATCTTCAGGTAGCAGAGCCAAAATTTATGGAAGGATGTGATTAATTCAGTTGAAATTCTGCACATATAATTTAGCTTGCGCTTAGGGGAGAAGTGGAAAAATGCTTGGGATCTTCAGAATCCCTGCCAGTCGCATCACAGGAGCTGAGGTCTCTACATAACACAAGGAGAAATAAAGTGACCCTATTTCTACCTTTCTGCACACCCCTGCTGCCAGTCCAATCCCTGACAGCCCTCACTTTGCTGAGAAAAGCAAAAATCAGCCCTCTTCCTGATGCTGCTTCTCCATTTTGGGTTGACCTCTCCCTGCTGGGGAAAGTGGTTTTTCCAAGGTCTCCACACTCTTGTGTAGAGTGGAATGGAGACCATTGTAGGTCCATGGGCAGCACCCACTGCTTTTCCCTGGCTCCCATCACAAAATAACAGGCTCTTTCTGCTGCCAGCCAGTGTGAGTCAGGAAGTAGAAATACCTGATGTGGAGATTAAAACTGAAGTGCTCTACATAAGTACGTGAAGGAAGAGATACAAGGAAAATAACATCATATTTGTATTTACTTTTCCATGAGAAGTTTGTGCTGCATTATGTACGCTGTTGAAATGGTGTGCCTGACCTCAGAAATGTTCAAGAGTTACTCATACACCCTTTTCTCAGTGCTGGCAGGGGGAGTTGTCCCCATTTTTGTTAGCAGCATCCCCAGCCTGCCTCCCAGGCAGTCCTGGCCTCCTGCCCTCCCCAGCACTGACTTGCCTCTCCTGGTGCCTGGCCAGCAGTGGCTCAAGGCTTTGCCCCTGTCAGTGCTTGGCTGCTCTCCTCGTCTGAATGAGAGGAACAAACTGCGGTGACAAGTTACGGGTTGAATGATATGAAAAGTTCCCAAATGATTTGTTGCTCTGGTTTATTAGTGGCAAACTTAATTTGCCTTTTCTGTAGATCTGTAGGGGTACTGGGAACAGTGATGTAGCAGTTGGTAACTCTTTTCCGTCTCCAAAATAGGTGTTTGTGGGGTAGGCACTTGTGCAGATGCCGCTTCACACCATGAGATTCTCCTCACGGAGAATTCCTTCAGCTCCATTTCAGCCCAAGTACTGTAGGGAAAAGTAATAGATTAAGATGTGTCACCCAAAGCAAAGAGTGATTTATTCTCTAGTTACTTGATATTGATGTGAAATTATCAAGTCCATTGTTAGTGAAAGCCGAAAGCCGGCACGATTTTAGTCCAGCTAAATTCAAATATATGGTTTCACAGAAACGTGACAAAGTGCTGCAATGATGGTTACAGACATACAGAATAAAGGAGAATTTATGGGTGTGGGGCTTTTTTTCAATGGCAAACAAGGGCCAGTTTGGAAGAAAGAGGAGGAGGGAAGAGTTCAGAAAATAAGGAAGAGATCCAACATTCCATATGCAGAGAAAACAATTTCCATGCCTCTTATCAAAAATGTGTTAAATCAGCTAACATTGATATAACTTCAAGCAATTAGGAGCATGCTAATAATGATATGAGTCTTCAGCTGTAAATAATTACGCTGCCTCAAGGCTATGCTTTAATTTTTGGCTTGCTGTATCTATAAACAATAATCAAACTGCAAAGCTAGTTGTGTTGTTTTTGTTCACAATTTGTGAAATGATTTCTGTACCCTACAGTGATGCTGATGGCTATTTTGACCTTCAGGAACTCCGGCCTGTGAGGCTAAGAGCTAATGTGTACTTCCATCGATCTGAGTTACAGGCACACAGCAGGTTCCTGTGCCTGTTCTTCACAAGTACAAAAGCTGCTATCGTCAATCAGTGTGTGTTGTGAAAAGGGGGCTTGCTGCTGAGACTCAATAAATAGGGACATTAGGAGGAAATGTTATAATTGCTGCTACCCACATCTTGTTAATGAGTAATGTACAGTTAGACTCCATGCAATTGCAGCTAAACTGTTTATACAATTTATTCTTATGTTGCAACTAACATTTAACATAATGAAGTATCATAATTGCAGCCATTAAAGTCAAGATTAAGATTTGTTTAATTAGAATTAAGAAAATGTAGAATAGACTTTGAAAATGTAGGGTTTACTGGGTAGAATGTGCGGCATGTAGGGAAATTCAGAGAATGGGTATTAAAGAGCTTTGTTTGTAGAAAAACCATGCTGATGGGTCAAAATTCTCCTGTCACCCCACTTTTGGAGTAGCTCTGTTGAAAAATAAGCAACACAATGATGCAGGCGTAAAAATGGAAACAAAGCCACCCTTGACTTCTGATCTTAAATCCTCTGATCAAGTGCAAAACAATATTTGTTTAGAAGGCAATGTGTATTCCTACTATTAGAATGCTTCTTACTTCTGTGTTAAATCACACCATCCAAATGCAGACCCTCTGTTTTCTCCCTGATGGGAATCTGGAATAACTTTGCATTAATGGGGAATTAGGAAGAGAATGACTTCTTAGACATGATACAGAATGGTCGTGTATATAGTGCTTTATGAATAAAGTAAATAATTGCTCTCAACTCTCTTAAAACACTTTACAAATAAAAACTCAGATTCAAGCAAGCACTAGCATTTGGGAAAAAAACTGAGACTGGATCCATGAAGTAGCAACTGTGCAAGATATTTGAAAATTATAATCATCTTTTGTGAGTGTCACGACATTCACAGATGGCGGAATCTTAGGGCTTATAAATAGAATAAAATCCCATGTCAGATTTCCGATGGGGCAGAATAGACAATACACTGGAAAAGTCACGTTTTCGCCACAGCTCGATTAGCTGGGAAGGGCCATTGGGTGGGATGGCTCTCTAGGGCTATTATGTCCACAGGAAACACCAATACCACCATCAATAACCCCACTTCCGTGTAGAGAAAAGTTTTCCCATATACAAATAATGTTGTGGTTTTGGTTTGACTAAGAAGTGAATATTGATAGAAGAACCTGTTTTTTGAAAAAAAAATTGCAAAATTTGTTTTAGTTCACATTGTGATTTGGAGTTTTTTCTTTTTCTTCTAAAGGCAAAGGGGTATGGTGTGACTGGATTTGGCATGGATTGGTTAACTTGGTGTTGTAAGGGTTAACTGTTTTGTTTTGGGATGCTGCGAATTCTTTTGTGAACAGAGTGCTTTACAGATCATAACTTGCCAATATAGGATGCTCAGGAAAAACATGGGTATTTTTATTCCTTTCATTATTTCTCGAACATCTAAAGAAAATATGTGTTACATTTGGGTTGCATTTTGAGTTTACTGAGTAATTATATTACTGTAAAGGTTTTGATAATGGCATATTAAGAAACTCACTGATCATAAATGCTGTAGTCAAACGTGATAATTTATGCAGAGAATAATTGTAGATGACAAACAGAAACAAAGGCCAATTAGGACGATTACTGCTATGGTGTCAAATCAAATGAAGTTTTTATCATTCTTGCTTTCTCTAAAATAAATCACAACATAAACCTGTTGGTCAGCATTTTGCAAAAAACCAGCTGAACAACTCTGAATATTGTTATGATGCTGAAGGTTACCGACAAAGTCAGTGCTGGTTATCTGAGATTTAGAAGCCCATTGATTCCCTTTCGAAGAATCTCTATAAATATGGAATAAAATTGACATTGATTTCCTTTTTTGGAGGGGAACCCTTGTACTGTAAGATAAGAGATATATACAAGTGGATTTGATTAAACTTGCAAGACACAGTGGACTGTGCATTTCTTATGTGTATGTTTTTTAGCTTTCTTTCAAAATACACTAGGAGCTCTGTGGCAGCATTGTTAAAGGTTGTTTTATTAAAAGAAGATGAAACATTGCCAGCTGAAAAATGGTAGTCTTGTTCTTATACATGAGGCATGCACAGGTAACATGGATTCTCCCAGAGTCAACACTTGTTACCTGAATGGTTTTGTTTTGAAAGCTAAGGACCATTTATGGTTCCCTCTTTTGAACCTTTGGAGACGTACTGAAATATTTCCATGGTTCTTTAAAGACCCTTTTCACCTCACAATTTATTTTCAATTATCCTTCCTATCTGGAAGGCCCCATTCTGAACTGGCTTGGAAAATCCCCCACATTTTCTTTGTTGTCTGTTAGTTAACTTGACCTTCCCTTTACCCCAAATCATGGCTCAAGGTACCAGAGGTCCTATTCTGTCCTAACCTCCTCAAAACTGTCATGCCAGTAGGAAGCCTAAAGCTTAGGGTTGCCTGCAAGGGCACTGGAAAGAGCTGTCTGAATTATCCAGTGAGGCCTTGGTAATCACAGCTCGTGGCTAATCCAGAGAAAAATGCCTTCTCTGAGTGCCTGTAAGCATGGAGCTCTGAGATGCTGTGCCAACCCCCTCTTGAAAGCTCTAAAGGCTGGTAAGGTGCACTGTAATGTAGGTCTTCTCACCAGTGTCCTAGGTCCCTGCAATAGCAGGAGATTTTCAAAGGTCGGTTACCCTGGTGGTTACAGGCAGGGACAAAAGTTAGACCCCCAGTCATTGCTAAACAGATCTAAGGGAATTTCTTGCCTGACTCTAAACGCGGGGAACTAAGTGTTAATGTGAGAAGAACATACCAGGCAGATTTTTAATTTCACTAGAATCACCAATCCACGATGTCTCCACCAATAAAATCTTTTTTCTTCTTCCTCCTTAAAAATCAAGCTAGGCATGAAATAGAGTAGGGGAATAAAAACTGCCTCTTCCCTCTCATTTACTTATAGCTGACAACGGATAATTTTACTCTAGAGTACTCCAGTTTCCTTATTTAAAAAAAAAAAAAAAATATATATATATTGTTCTGGAGCATCATTAAAAAACTGTAGAGGTGAAGTAGACACATTAAGTGGTATTTTTCGTAAATCAGAATGTATTCAGCATCTTCCTTTCTGCCCTTTGGAGAAGACCCTTGAGTAGCACAGATTCACTCTGTTTTACTTAGCTGAGGCCTTACTGGGAATTACTTTACTCCCTAGCCCCGCTGGGTGTGTTTTTGTGGGGTTAAAAATATGACAACAATAAGCCTGATGTAAATTGTATCTCCATTAAAGCTGTTGTGCCAGAGTAGGTAGCACAAAGGGTTTCTAGCTGAGTGCTACCCCACCGAGCTGTGCTGTTGCAGCTTTCTTTGTCCGTGGCGCCTGGGATGCCAGTGTCCTCAGCTGACTCCAGCTGAAATAGGCAAAACAGCTCCTGGCAAATCTTCATGTCCCACTGCAGGGCTGTGCCCGCAGCCAGAAGGGGATGCTCAAAAATGAACTAACCCACTCTGCCCCCTCCTCAGACAGACCTCTGTTGGCACTCCATGAAATTAGGGTGTGTGGCCCCTGTCACACCCTGTGAAATTATTCCTGTCTTTTGTATCTCATGAAAAAGGCAGCTTTCCTTTTGCTAAACTTGGCCATCTGGTAAAACAAACAATACTGCAAAATATATTTGTCCTCTTGCAGCAGGAAGGGAAAACTAAACTGTTACAGAATGTCTCTTTAGCCAGGAGTTCAATGATAATGACTGCAGAGAAGCAATTTTAGTACTTCCCGATGATTACAGGTTTATAGTTTCATAATTATTTAATGCTCGTTAGATATATCTATTTAAGCACAGTTCCTCTGATGCAAGATCTCTTGCTAAGCTAATTTGGAGTGACTCCCT
Source organism: Nicator chloris (assembly GCA_013400495.1). Taxonomy (NCBI): domain Eukaryota; kingdom Metazoa; phylum Chordata; class Aves; order Passeriformes; family Pycnonotidae; genus Nicator; species Nicator chloris. The sequence goes on from WAAE01006929.1 coordinate 154,086, forward strand.
GCCAAATCAATATCAATCTTCTGGCAAATATTATTAAATATTTGTTTGATACCTATTTACAAGTAGGAAAATAATTTTGCTGCCAAGGGATTGTAAATGTGTGAAAAAACACTCTGACAGCTTACTTCACTCACTGTCTACAAGCTGGCGTCTGCATGCCAAAGTTGGAAGACTAAGATGAAGAACATAATTAAGGAAACATATGAAGGCTAGCGCAGGGTTTGAGATTAATTAGCTGCGCGTCAATAATCTCATCAATATCCGATTAACAAATGACACATTGCCCAATGAAACATATTGATTCATTCACACTCCACACTGTTAATAAATTGAAGCTGCTTTGCTAAATGAGAAAGCTGACAAAATAATAGCTTCCTAGTACTTCTCCAGTATTGTGATAAAAACGTAAAATTAGCCCAAAGAATATTTAATTTAGCAGCACTGTCACTACACTTATGAAGCTTGTTAGCACAATAGTGGGGAAGGTTTTTTATCACCTAATTGTTAGAATGGATGCATTAATACGTGGATGTATGCAAAAGTAAAGATGGAAGTTATCTGTTTTTTGGAATGGAATTCTTAGATAATGTGTTTTGGCAGAGGTGACATAAGCCTTCTGTGTGATCTTGGGACTGGGGTTTTAATGGGCATTTTTTCTTAAATACTAAGTATTAGTTTCTAAGCCTAGCGTTCAAAAATGTCACAGATATTTTTACTTTCACTCATTTAAGTAGAAGTGATATCAATGTTTTGCTTTCTGAAGACCAAATTAAAAAAAAAAAAGGAGATTTGATGAGGAAAATTCTGAAATCTTGAAGAAAGCAGAAGTAAAAAAAGGTCTCTTTTCCCTCCTATGCATTGGGACACCCAGTGTGCTCCTACAAAAGAAGGTCTGTGTAAAAATGTGAAAAATGTCTGCAGATAAAATATGCTATTTATTTGTCTTATTAAACCATCAAAAGTATTCAAAACTACAGAAAAATTCAGGAACATAAAACATTAATGGTATGTTTTTGCTATGGGACTCATACTTCCTCACTTGTTTCTTAAGGTATTTGAAAGAATGCTGTAACAGGACTACTGCAATAGCAGCTTGTATTGGACGTGTTACCCTTCAACAAAGCATTTGTTAGAGGGATGGAACACCACTACAGCTATCAGGGTCTGGGTATGGTTTTGTCCTGCACAGCAACAGGAAACATCTCTTCTGATTTTGTGGAAGGGGATATTCTTGTCCATGAGTTACTTGGTAAGATCAGTGGGACTTCATTTTTCCGATGTGTGTGCTTTCGTTTTGTTTTTTATTTATTTTTCTCTTTAAATGCAGAATTCTTCCTACCAGGTGAGGAAAGCCTGCCAGGCGACCTTCTTCCCCTCCCTCATTTGGAATTTCTCTGGCTCCTTTGGGTGAGCCTGCGTTACTCTAACAAAAGAGCTGTGTCCCGGTTGATTCTAGTCTTGCTGGTGTTTGCAGCATCTCCCCAGCACTCCTTGCTGTCACCTGCCAAGCCCCACGATGCTGCCACCTGCCAGCCCCCTTGCTGGGGGGGTGGGAAGCAGTGGGTATGTGCAAGCAGTGGCTGGTCCGTGTCAAGGGCACCCAAGGTGCCCAGGGGCAGCAGGGCACAAAGCAAAATGTTGCTTTAAACTTTCAAGTTATCCGGACCACTTTCTAGGAAATTTGGAAGGTTTGAAATCCAGAGGCCCAACCTTTTGCTTTACTTTTAATAATTACAGTGTTCCTGTTAGGGCTTTTGTGAGTCATTGTTATGCATGCAAAAACCTTAACTGTTAGACCTCACAGGAAATTTTATTACTGTGATTAGAAATTAGGGACCAAAAAGGCTAATTTCAGTCCTGCCCTGTTGTTGAGGATTGCTCCCCCACAGTGTGAAGTGTTATTTTCAACACAATTTTCAATGAACTGGCTGATGTTTGGTCCATCTGTAGCTTAACTAATTGTCATTAACTTTTTAGGGCTCCACGATATGCTGAATAACTTGGAACAACTTATGTTTTTATTACCAATCTCAATATTTAGAGTTCCCTGTGGAGCCGTGTATGGTTCTTGATAAAACTGTTATTTACAGGATTAAAATCTCTTGGAAAATTCCATTCCTTCTGACTGCACTGAGATTAACACATCCTTGCAGTCCAGCTTGGGATAAAAAAGGGCTTTATGTGAGGTGTAACAATTCATTATGCGAATTAAGACATTTTAGACATCATTCCAGAATGATGTCTAAAATGTCAACAATCAGAAATGTAGTTTACCAACTCCTACTCTAGATCAATTAAGGGTAGCCTGCTCCTGAGAGCTGTTATTATTTGATGTGATTTCGTGTTGTCTTAGGAACAGTCCTTGTAACGAGTAACTATTTGAACATAGAAGTACATGGGTACTCCTGCCAAATCAGTGGCGTTTGTCCTAGCATTTATAATTGTAAGTCATGAAGGATTCCTTTGTAACCAGACTTGTGAGAGTGTTAGGTGGCACCATTAAGGGCTTTATCTGAAATACACACATGAATAGAAGTTTGCTAACAGGAAAAAAAAAAAAGAAAAAATATCTTATTTGGTCTCTGGCTATGTTTACAGCCTGTGGCAGCCACTGGGTAAGAATTTCATTTAACCAAAGTTCAGCTTCATGTTAGGAAATTTTTGACACCAGTTGGTCTGATACCAGCTAAACTTTTAACGTTTCTCATACACCCACTCTTTTAAAACTTAACCCAAAAATACCCTATTTTCACAGGTATGCTCAATTTTCTGAAGCACCCACATATTAAAAATCAGTGAGCTGAGGTTTGTCTGGACAGCTTCAGGTTGAAGGAGCATTTGGAGAAGTCTCTGGTGTGCAACTCTTTGGTATGTGATGTGTTAATCTATGTGACTCTCTTACCCCACTTAAGAGAAGTCAGTGGTGACCACCTGCAGCTTCCACTGAAAGCAATATAAAGTTTCAGATCGATCTGAATGCTGTGATCTGTGGATGCTTTGCATGCTTTGTCGTCATATAAGTCACATTAATATCACTCTCCATCATGTAGATGGGGAGTACCCAGGAACAGTAACTTTTCTGAGGGGCACACGTCCACCAGATATCAGGAATGGACTCTGGAGCAGTTCAGTCAACAGCGTAGCTCCTGACAAGAGCGGCAATATTTCAAAAGCAGTTAATAAGGGTGAGGATACATGTCTGCCTCCAGGGAATGATCCTCAGAAACCAGCAGGAGGAAAACCTAATTGGAAGTGTCAAAAAAGGAGGGAAAAAAATTAAAAATAAAAAATCCATTGCTATTAGACCTACAGCATGCTAAGACCTGAAGGAAAACTAAGTGAAGCTTGTGAACTGTAGTTACTGACTGGAGCTTTCTGTCATTTACCTGACAGTCTCTCAAATGAAGTTTTGTCTTGTTACCAAAATGGGGATCTAGTGGATGTTTTCTTGTGCAAGTCCTTTTTCTTTTTTTTACCTGCTCTAGTTACAGTGCATTTGAATGTCTTTACAGTCTTTCTTGAGCACAGCCATGGTTCTAGATATCATCTTAAATTCCATGATTGAGGTAGCAAACTTGGAGAAGTGTGCTCTCTCCCCTCCTTTGATCTGAACTTGTATGGGCCATTCAACTCCTCCTACTCATTTCATCTTCACTTTGAAAAGAACTAAAGCGACTATTCAAGAAAACCAAATTAGACCCACAATCAGCACTGCTGCTTGATTTCTCATCGTGCAAAAGTGCTAATAGCAACTGGCATCTCCAAAGTTTTTCCTCAATGTCTTTTTCTAATCTTAGGGACTCCCTGAGCAAGTGGTAATATGTGTGTGTTCAAAGGCTTTGCTGGACTCCTCTTCCAGGAAGGATTCTGCCTGTTTTTAAGTCTGTGTAAACTCGTGTTATCCACAACATCTCGTGACACAAGTACTTAACCACGCCACGTGTGGGAATTACTTCTCTTTATTTCAGGTCTACTACCTGATTATTTCATTGGGTGACCAGTAGTTCTTGCACTACAACAACAGTGAGCGATGCTGTTTTTTCCAAACCTCCTGCTGTTTTATAGATCTGTCAGGTGCCCCCTCAGATCTGGTTTGCAGTCAAAGAATCCCAGACTATCTAATTGTTTCTTAGACAACAACTATTCAATATCTTTGATCTTCTTGCTTTCCTTCTTATGTACTTTTTCTAGTTTTATTGTACCTGCATGTATGCTCATGCTTGCTATTCTAGCAGTGCATCAAAAGTTGATTTGACATTGCAGAATGAGATAGTGGCTGTTGTCTCTGTAGTAATTGGCAATAAGTTATCAGACTGCCTAACCACAACCTCTGCTGTACAATCTGTGGCACAATTTTTTCACCTGTGCTGCATCCAGACTTTAGTTCTGTAATTCATCTAGACAAAGAATTGTTTGCATTTCTGCCACATTTATAACTGTAGTTTGGTGTTTCCTATCATCTTGTTCTATCACCTGGCTCTGTTGTTTTTTTCTTGGCATTGGAATGTCCTGGTGTATTCTGTTTTATACTTTGAAATATTAGCTCATTAATTCAGACCACAAGTTTGGCAATAATTGGTAATGTGGACAAAAGTCTAATAAAAAAGGAAGTCCTAAGCTGTTGTTTCTTTGGGAAAAGATTTTTAGAAAAGTGAGATAACAAATTATTTTGTTGTCCTTTTTTTGCTGTTGTAGGGAACATCAGGATGCTGGATGTGTGACATTTCTACTTCCTCCTTTTGGGTGTTCCTTTCAGGCATTTCCAGAGTTCTGGGCACAGACAATACCCTGGCTCCTAAGCATTAAAAGCAACAGCTTCATCTGTGCTGTCTGCACAGCTAAAGCCTTTCTCTGGGTCTGTTAAAGCCCCATCTTTTGGGCTTCATGCCTTGGTCTCACTGATCCCAGCTGTCCAGAGATCATCCTCACAGCCTGCCTCTCATCTTAAACACCTGTTAGTTCTCAAGTGAGTGAGGAGGAGAAGATCCCTTGTATGCCACATTTCAACCTGAATGACAGCTGGGAGGTGGATGTGTGATGATCCTGTGTCCCAACAGAGTTTTCTCTAGGGACAGGTTTTCTGTTATATCTCTAAAACTCCCTGTGCTATATGACCAGGTGTGGGGATACCCTTTGCCTTCCATCAGCGAGTAGGATGAAGCTGGTGGTGTGTTGCATGGGGCTCAAAGTTGAGGAAGAAAGGCTGAATGTGCTGTGATGGTACCAGCAAATCCTGTGCCTTGTTTAGTGAGGGAGTGGGGTTCCTTTTCTTTTAATTTTTAGGTAGATGGAGACCAGGCTGAAGTAATCATAGAGTGATAGAATGGTTGGGATTTGAAGGGGCCTTAAAGGTCATCTAGTTTCAGCCCCTGTGATGGACAGGGATACCTTCCACTAGACCAGGTGATTGAAAGCCTCCTCCAGCCTGGAACACTTGCAGGGGTAGGGCATTCACAGCTGCTCCAGGAAACCTGCTCCAGTGTCTCACCACACTCACACTAAAGAATTTCTTAATATCTAACCTAAATACAGTTTGTCATGGCATGAAAAGTGACTGATGTTAAAGGCCATTGTTTTTTCATTGATGCTGGGCAGTAAGAGGTGGGGATGGATGAGCCAGATCTGTGTACAGAGCTCCAGGTGCTGAGGGGTCTCTGCTGCGCATCAGGTATTGTGCTTGTCTCTGTTCTCCATCTCCAATACAGGGTCTGCAAACTTTCCATATGCCCTTGTACTCTGCTTATTTTATGTCACTCATAAATGTTTTGGGAAATTAGTGTCTCTTCCAGAGCGCTGTGCACAGAAGTTCCTGACACAGGCACTAATACATGTGGTGTCTCTGGGCACACTTGTTAGATACATACACAGTATCACCAGATTTGACCTAAGGCTCATTGGGTAAGCAGCAGAAATTCAGGGTTTTCTTCATATAAACTCTGGCTTTTGTGCTATACAGCCCTTCATTGGTTGGTGGTAACTCACTGCAATGGTAATTCTTAGAATTAGACACTCAAAACAAAAGGCTCTTTTTAAAATAACCAAATCCAGCAATCACAAAGAATGTAGCTTTTGAAAAAACGTCTTGTTTCCTTGAATCACATTTTCCTACTAGTCCTCAGCCATTTATTGATGACAGATAAAAAAGGCTGTTGCTTGTGTTAGTTGTAAACTTCCCTTTGTCAGAGCCCTTTCCACCATCTGTCACTGCATAACTGTATGTTCCCAGGTTTGTAGCTCTAATGTGTTTTTGCTGTTTTGTGTACAGTACGTTACAAGTTATAAAAGCTTGAGTAAATAATTCATGTAAAAACCTTTGTAAATATTGTCAAACTGTGGAATAAATGATTTACTAAGAGGTCTCTTGGCTCAGCCTAGCAGCTTTATTACTGTTACTTGTTTTGTAAACAACCTCCTCCCCCCACCCTGTGTTTTTTCCATCAAGTGTCTTTGTGTAAATTCTATTGCTAAGCACTACTTAGATGCATTTCAATCACCATAAATAATGCAATGTCAGTGCTTTACCCACCTGGAGACTCCATTCAGAAGTCAACCAAAGGTGTCGTTTGTGTGAGACCCTTAAGGGTACATATTTTCAATGCGTGTAGAACAGTGTATTCTCACTGTTTTCATAGCTGATTGCATTTGCTGGAGATGGCTCCATCTCAGCTGGAAGGTGGTTCCTGGTAGACTTCAGGTTTCCAGAGAGCTGGAACCTGTGCTTCATTTCATGTCCTCTGAATATTCTGCATGTTGTGTTGTGCAAAATAGATCAGCACCTAGGGTTATGCGAGGTAGTCCTGAAAACCATCAGGGTTTTTTCTAGCTTTTTAATAATGTGTTGTCTGAATGGTCAGAGGGAATGTAATCGGAAACATTTGTTGTAAATGAATAATATGACTTTGCTTTGATGTATTCATGAGCCCCTTGTTAGCCTTCTGAAAACACAACTGAAAATGAAATGTTTCTTCAATAAAACTGGAATAGGAAAATGTGTTACATCTGAGTCCTTATGGGCAGGCATAATTGTGTGGCTGCATGTGCTTGTTCTGACTTTGTCCTGTGAAATACAAGCACACTTGACAGATGTCAAACCCTTGGTGAACAACTGCAGGGATCATGATACTGGGAGCTGTGGACAATCCATGTCATCATGTTGACTCAGAATTTGAGCTGAGGCTTGACCCACCACATGTCTGAATATCCATATGGGCCACATGCTGTTTTTGCTGCTGCCTCCTGGATGGAGTGTGCAGTCATATCTTCCCAACAGGAAGAGACAGGCATTGCTGGAGAGAGCACATCACAGTGGACTTGTGTCACTGCAGGTAGGACAAACACAGGCTGTCGTGGGTGCCCTGGTTCTGCAGACTCAAACTGAGGAGAGCACAGCTGCTGGATGAGGTGGACACGGCCTGCTCGTCTTCTGCTCAAGGGAGAGCTGCAATTGTCCTGCCCAGGCATGCGGTGCAACAGTTGTAGAGTAAGGTTTGTGAGCATAAGGATGATGGGCAGCTGGAGGACGTGGGAATAAAGTCATCCCAGGAACTGGTAGAGTCCCCATGGAAACAGAGCAAAGAGATTCTGATGGCTGCCTTGGTGAGCTTCTTCCCTTGTCATGCCAATTCATCTCATCCCCACTCACCCCACTTCACCTGGCTCTCAAGTTCCATGAAAATGGACTGTTCACTAAAAAGACTGGAGATCACCTGTTTGTATCTCTTGGCCATTTCTCTGCACAGTAGTGCAATCCAGCATAAACCCCCCAATAACTGTTCAAACAGGCTCAACAACACAGGTCTTCAAACTCTCCTCTTATGGAAATGATGTTTGCAGAGTTAACTGCTTTAAAGTGACTTTGTGCCAGACTGGTCTGAGTGGCTTTTGATGGCCGCTTACAAGCCTTTCTGACTCTGAGAATGGTGGAAATCATTAATTAGCTTCATGTTATTATGTCTGATATCAAAGCTATCCAGAAATGATGAAGGACTGCTTTGTGATTGTAGAGATGGAATTTTTAACCTGTTTAAGGTAAGGAGTTGCTCATCTTCTAAAGACTTATCTGGGTTCAGGCTCCAAGAAACAGAGCAGCTAAGCTTTCACTGGCTTGGGAACTAAGGTTGGACTTCAGGAAAGAAATCTCTTGGAGTACTTGGCAATAGATTTTGTATATTTCTGTATGTCTGATGTAATGAGGAAACAACCTCTTCCCTGTGGCTTTTTATCCCTTATTGAAAGAAAGCTGTAGTGTCCCAGTGATGAATGTAACGGAGTGCATGAGAAAGAAGCAGCTGATAATGTCAACCTTCGGTGATGCTGAGCCAATGAAAGAAGAAATAATGGTGTACCCTCTACAAGTTATTGCTGGTAGTTTCCATAAAAGTTAAGTAAATGAAGTCTGAGGCTCAATTAAACAACATCATGTCTGTCTTGTGTGCCCAGGACAATACATTGTTTGCTGTGAATGGATCACCCGAGGGCTGGTCATGTGTTTTGGTAAAAATCATAGCTTTGTCAAACAAAGCAAAAGGCATAATTATAGCCTTTTTATATTAAAACCCCACCCTATTTTAATTATTATTGTGAATTTCTAATTAGAATTGTGTTAAACTGTTGCCATTAGAAACTTTAAAAGCATGAAAACAGCAAAAGGCCAGAGACAAGAGACAAAAAAATCCTAAAAGTCACCTAATCAGATATGGCCATGGAATACAAAAGTTCTCTCAAAGGTGTAAGTAGTTGTGGTATGAAATACATGATGCTTAACCATGTGCGTTATTGGTGTTATGAGATCTAAATTCTTTGGATGTCTGAAGTCTAGATAGCATAGTGTTTTAATACCTGTGAAATATAAAATGGATTGAGCAGGAAGTATCTTTGAAAGATCACTTTGTAGCTTCAATAAGTCCAAATATAAAACCCCTTGAGATTTCTTTTTACAGTGTACATGAACTGGTGTCAGTTGTTGTTTTCATGTGCAAAATGCTTGTAATCAAATGTTTTGTTTGGGATGCTCTGTTTAAAACTTCTGGTTACCTCTCATTGGTTAGTTAGTTACGTTAAAGCCTGGTCCTCTTCTGGTGGTGCTTTTCCTGTTAAATTTTTATGCGAGTTACAGGTTAGTTCTTGGAGACTGATCTCTGTTCTGCAGTGCTCTGTGATACTCTCAGTGGAACCTGCTCTTAACTGTGGAGCTGCTCTGCATGCTGAAACCTTGAGCCTGCTGCATCCTGTGGTCACCTTCTGCTGCTAAACATCTCTGGAGACTGGAGAAGAAATGTTTTAAGTTATACCTTCGTTTCCTGGGTCCTCCCAGTGCTCCCTTGGCTGAGGGACTAGCCCAAATGACCTTTGCTTCCCTCTGTTGCATTGCTGGGGCTCTCTCTATGTCCCTAATGGAAAGGGACTTGTAGGCACCAGTACAACTCTGATGACATCAGGAAATACAGCCCTTCATATTCCAGTGACCTAGGCATAGGCACCTTGAGATTTGGTTGGGATGCTTTTTATATCTCCTTGCTGTGAAATAGAAACTAGTTCTGTATGAACTGAGAGAAACAGATCTTTCTGTGCTCCTGCTTCTGTTGTGGTTGTTTAAAGACAAATCTGTTGGCTGCTGCAACACATCTATAACTGGTGTTCCCATGAGGAGGAAAATAGAGAGAAAACTCTATTACTGTAGGTGAAAAGACGATTTCTGTGCCTACTAATCATGCAGACTGAGGCATTGCATTATTTGGATGCAGTTCTCACTTCTTAGGGGATGTATATACAACTAAGTCTTGTAATACTGTCTTGTTTTGGACTTGTATTTCTTCTCAAACTGCCTTGTTTTTATACTATTGTAGCATCAAAAGTCTCAGCCAGGGTCCAGCAACCAAGCATGAGAAGGGCAGCATGCAGAGCAACAAGTACTCTCTAATTCCAAGCATATACGGTCCAAGTGCTAGAAAAGAGGTGATAGATAAATAAGAACAAGAAAACACAGGGGAAAAAAATCCAAACAGTAGGTATGGTACATCAGTAACACACTCTGGGGACTAGATCTTTAGCATGCATTACAGCAATGCAAGTTTTCTTCATATATTATTGTATTTATTGCTTTTAAAAACAATTATTATAATTGCTTTTCTGGATTGTACCTAGTGTGCTTGGCCGTTGCAATCTTCATCTTGAAGATGATGGACTATGTCTTTTTTTTTTTGTATGATCAGTGAAGAGGGACATGAAAACTTATGGAAATATGGGACTAATCTCTGTCTGTATTTCATTTTCCAAATATTTATCTGGATTGAATAGGACCCTTAAGTTTTGAGCAGATGACTTTATCAGAGAAGAATTGTAAGTTAGCTGATTGCAGCAGAGTGTCTTGCACAGTGAAAATCCTCAGAGCAAGGCCTGTTTCCACACATTTTTCTCCTCCCTGTATTGGGGAGCAGGGTTGCAGTGACACAGAGCAGTGACCAACACCTTCAGTTGCAAACTTACAAAAAACCATTTTAATATAAAGACAACCTAGAGCATCTACAGAGTGTGCAGTATCAGCTGATGCTGGCAGTGGACTGTGGCAGAAAGCCAAAGTTGTTTCCCTGGCACATATTCCCCCATCTGGGCAGTCAAAAGGGAAGAGCTAGTGGGAATTAAACATCCTTTGCTGTGCCTACAGGGTGCTGCAGGACAGCATGTAACAATGGGGTCGTGTTTCAACAACCAGGTTGTTGAACACCATAAAATATAACAAGGGCTGTATATAATAGCTGGTGTTCTGTAACTGCAGTGACTCAGTGTCTCTCCTAAGGAGAGAAAGTCACTGGAGCCACCTTCTGTGGCTGCCTGAAAGGCACACCTATGCAGGTCCACCTGGTGCTTCTCACTTAGCACTCAATAAAAATCTCCCCTCTTGCTCCTCTCTCTGCAAACCATGTGCCAAGAAACATCCTTCTGTCACTGCTGATTCCAGGGTGGATGTACATTGCAGGAGGTTTTCGTCATGCTGCTTATCAGCTACTTCCACTTCATGACACAAGTATCTTCTCACTGTCAAACCCTCTGGCAGAAATTACCTTTAATTAGTTCATTTTGTGTAGGTCATCCAGATATGCTCTTTGCTAGAGGTGCTATCACATTTATTTTCCAAGTAGCAGTAATTATTACTGAAGAGAAATATAAAAAAATATGTTAGACCCCATATTTAGATCCAGTTTCCCACTCTTTTAGGCGTAGGATGGTGGCTTAACACTGTTTTGTTTACCAGGTTGTCCGACTGAGTTCTGGAGAAGAGCATCGTGTCCCATGGAGGAGCTGGAGAGGTTTCTGTTGCTGACGGATTTGCTCTGGCACCTGATGTGTGTGCCAGCAGCCATCTCATCAGGGGGACATGGACGTCACTGTCACCATAGTGACAGCAAGGAGGATTCGGTTTCAAAAGGTGAAGAGAAGCTGGGAAATAGGAAGGTAAGCTGGATCTGTGTCTCAACTCATGAAGGATTTTAAAGTGATGCTGTATTTAAAAGGATGCCACAGTAGAGGAGCACTCTACTGAATATTTATACACGTGTGGAAATGTGTATCTAAGTATTGCTCCCTTTACATATATTTACGTGTGCTCTTTTGAATAGACTTGGGTGTAAAAGAACCCAGTGCAGGTTTTTAAGAGCCTGCTAGTGTTCAGTTTGTGCTCCTCCAATTAATTCTTCTTCTGCAGGTGGTGTAAAAAAAAATTGACTTGAATTATGTTGAAGTTTTATTTTAAGAAGTCATAAAATACCCACTGCCTCAAGATTTTCTGTTTTGCACAGGAGCTGAGTGAGCTGTGATGTGTTCTAAACTAACGTTGTTCACTTCTTGTGGTCTTCAGTTGTGCTCTAGCAATGGTATGGATGTAAAGCAGTGATGAGTGCTGACAGGTGAGGTAGGGATCAGGCATGAGTCATTGTTTAACCCACGGGACTTTTAAAGCCTGAGTCTATACTGGCCTGGGACAGCTTGCAGATCTCTCTCTGCCCACTCTTTATCAACAGATAAAATCATTCCTCCTGAGGGCTTATCCCATCCCTTGAAGATATAACCTCAGTGATGCATGGACTTGTTTAAAGCTTCAATTTGCACGCTTATTATCCCCAGCAGGGTGCTGACCCCGAAAGGATGTTTCTTGGAAACAAAAGGTAATTTACAGGTATGGCTTTGAGGGGACTGGTGGCAAGGAGGAGTGTATCCAACAGAGCAACATATGAACTCTTGAGTAATGCCATATAAGCACTACTGCAAAAAGGGTAGTAGGCTTATAGGAAAAGGCTTATAGGGGTTGATAAAAGTCCTTGCCTGCAATGCCATGCAGTTCTGGATGCCACTGGAGAGGATGGGGCTGGGTGCGTGTTTCTGATCGTGGGCCAGAGATGCTCAACAGAGCCCTTGAGCTCCTCTTGTCTTTGCCCAGCCTGCCACAGCTCCAGCAGGAAATAGCCAGAGCACAGCAGGTTTTTTAACCATGACACACTTGTCTTGACAGCTGGAGGAAGTCTGGCGTGGGAGCCAAATCTCCTGGCTTTGTGTCAGCTCTGGGGTATCTTTCCTGTTTTGGGAAATCCCCGCTGGGGAGGTACCACTGCTGTTTGGAGCGGAGTTCAGATCTCAGCCCCTGGGGCTGTCCACTCTGGGAGACGTTTTGGCAAGGATAAGTATTTTTTGCTATTTCTGAGTCTCTTTGACTTTATAAATAGCTAAGTGACAAGCAAAATTTTGGTATTCACCCTATGGCTGAATTTTCCGCAGGGATGTTTGCATGTGTGCGTAATACCATTTATATTTATTATTCCTGCTGCTGTCGTCACTCACACGTTTTCTGCAAACAGAACAAAAGGCTCCCTTTGCAGTCAGCTCATGGTCCAACTGCTGTGCAAAGACAGTGGAGGGCACAGAGAGCGCCTGGGGGGCACAAGGAATCCTTGAGATAACATTGCTTGGGCTTCTGTTGTCAGACCTCTACAAACCATGATAATACATGTAGGCTTCATGCTAATGAGAGGCAGCCAGGGTGTATGTGAAGAACTGAACTGTCTATTTACATGCAGCTGGGGTTTGCATTTTTGGGGGTGCTGTTGTTGGGACATGCAGGGAGCTGGCTGACTTCCGTAACAATCTGCATTTTTAACAGATTCTATCTGATGGCTGCTGCAGGATCTTGTCTACCCAGATTGTAGTCATTCACCCTGACTTCTGTTTTAGGAACCTTCTGACCAAATTGATCTTTGGTATCAATATAAAAAAATCTGTGCTTGTGAACTTACGGGTTTGACTCACTTTCTGGGATCAGCCTATGTCTCAGTTATGGTTCACTCTCATTAGTAACCATTTGATCATGGTTTTTTGAGAGAACAGAAACTGTCATTATGTTAGATTCAGAGTTCATCCAGTTCACTTCCCAGTCTCCCATGGTGGTGATCTCCAGCTGTTTCAGCAAAAAGAAAAAGAAATCCTGCATTAGGCAGGAAGAGGGTAAGGCCTCTAATCTGTAATAGAAACTTTGCTTTCTTCAACAGACAAACCATTCTCTGAGAACTTGATTACCAATCAAGATTACTACAAAGCCAGATGTTAAGAGAGGAGTTAGATACCAACATGATCTAGCAGATCTGATCTTAAAGGTTTTACTGATGCAGAAGCCACTTCTGAGTGACAGCAAAAGCTGGAGGACTGGACTTAAAGATGGGCTTGACCTCCAGCCTAGAGCCCTGAACTTGGCACGTTTCATCAGTTACTCCTCAACTAGAGGGGCTAATTAGCCACTCCTCTGATTGCTCATCCCCTGCAATCTGCTCTTGCCACAGCATGTGTATATTTTATTTGCTGGGGGACAATTGGGAACAATACCTATTCTAACAAGCACCACCTTTTTTACCCTCTCTTGTTAGTGGTGTGGGTAATATAATTCCTCTGCTATATATAATAGCTCTCCTATAATGCTTCTCACTTGACAGCATATATGAAGTGGTCAAGACCTGCATCTGGAAATTATGCAGTAACAATATATTTTTTCTTCCTGCCTACAGCAGGAATATTTATATATACCAGATTTATGCCATGGTCTTACGAGGTGGTACAAGAAGTAAAGCCAGAGCAGCTATCTTGCTTGTGGTGTTATTGTGTGATATTGTCATGTCTTCTTAAGATTTTCTGGGGTTTTCCTTGGCTCAGGCTCTTAACGTTGGCTGTAGTTGTGTTTTTGCTTTGAGAATAAGGGAGGACTTCTTTGCCATCATGCCATTGGGTTTGTTGGCATGTAGCTAATTTACCAATTTTTGTTGAAAAGGTAGGAAAAAGAAAATGTGAAACATACTGAGCATGATTTCAGAATATAGAGATGTTTACTCACTGTCAGGATCTGTGGTGATCATTGTGATCATTGCCCAAAATTAGATATTGCTTTTTCTCTACACACTTCCAAACACTGGGTTAGATGCTTGAATTTTTCAATTGCCTCTGAGTTCAATCCTTCAAGTGTCACTTAAGATACTTACAAGCCTGTTTATTTTCACCTATGCTCATGCTGTAGCAGGATGAAAGAAGCACAATAACTGTTCTGAGTGCTCGTTGTTGTTATGGGGATGTACAATCCCCTTCCATGAATCAGTGGACTTTGGGGAGGGTTTCCAAGCGTGTCTAAATCCTGCTGTGCTGTTGGTCTTTCTCTCACATTGGGCCCCAGCCAGCAAGGAAAATTTTTCAGGCAATCCAGCCAGGATTTTTTCATGTGATAAAGGGAATGATGAAGAACTCTAAGCTCTGAACAGATGACTCAGTGCCTCTGGTGCTGAGTTAGACCTATCACTGTGCCTATTGCAGAGGCATGCAGTCCACACCCAATTTCATCCTCTGCCCACACACAAATGTGTCATTTATCTGTGCATGACTGAAGTGCTCATATCAGACACGTTTGCATGGAAAAATTGTGGGAACAGTCCTAAAAGGTTATTATATGCTTCCAATTTCTTTCCTCTCCGGTCATTCTGTCCCCTCTTTGGATCTGTTGCACCTTTTAGGGGATCCACTAGTGCAAGTAGGTCTGTATGGGAAAACTGTATTTGCAGGGCCATTTGTGAGTCATATCAGTCTAAGAAAACACAGTGGGAGGGACCCAGTGAGATAAAACAATGTATGGAAAAGAAATGTATCACTTGCTTATTTAGGGTGTAAATATTATCTTTTAATGCCAAGTATTCCATGCAAAAGTTAGTTTGGATTAGTGAAATTGATAAAGGCGTATGCTCTGTTTTCATGAATAGCAGAGGATTAAAATGTGGCTATATCTGGCATCCATATGCAAGTCATGTGAGATTCAGCTCAATTCTATGAAATTTAGTGGTATGAAATTCATTCACCTTCACCACACTCTATAAGAGAGGCTGTGATATCATTCAACTATTAGGAAAAAGTGACGTTCTAGGCTAAAGGAATGTGAACAGGTGTATCTTAAGGTTCTATATTAAAATTTCAAGTGTATAAGAGATGCAGCCTTCCACGGCCTTGATCAGAACTTTAGGGTAGGCTTGTGCGTATCTCTGAGATTAGGAATGCTAAGCAAGGTTCTCTGGCTTTTGTGAAAGATGGCCTCAAGCCATCTTTCAGAGCACAGGACATCCTTAGGCAAAGTATAACGAGGGTTTGTCTCAAAGCAAAGGTGGAAGCTGAGGCCTGGTTCATGAGAAGGTGGTTTCCAAGCCACCCTCACTAGAAGGGAAAGAGGAGATATGATCGTCTCTCTGGGAAAAGTTTTTCCAGATGCTGCTGACAGAACAATTGCCTTCTAATGTAAAACAGTCTAGACCTGGAGGAAAGGGAGATTTCTTCTGTGGAACTGGGAAGAGAAGGAATAGAAAGAGTGGGAAAATCAGTTTTCCTACTCTCCTTTACCCCTCAGAGGACTATGGAATCATTGCCTTCAGAGGAAGTGTTACACAGAGGCTTTGTAGAAAACCAAGGTTTAGAGCATCTATCGTTAATTTTCTCTTGGTTCGCTTTCCTTTTTCTGCCAGTCCCAAGAATTCCCAAAGCAAACTGAAACCAGAAGATTCCAGAGTCCTACTTCTGAAGCCAGTCACGGCTGAGTCACATCCTGCCTTACCTGACATTGCACAAACGACCCAGAGAAAACGGCATGATGTGACTCCTCTGTGGTAACTTAAAAGAGAAGGACGGTTGTGGGCATGCATTTCTCAACTTGAGGTACAGCAAAATACTTTTTTGCAGAACTGTCAGCAAAGGTTGTTGCAGAACAAAGGAGGTACAGGCATTAAACTGGAATAATGATGGACAAGAGGTGGCAGGAGGATCTGAGAATATGTGAGTCTCTTAACATGTGACAGTTTTTACTGGAAAGCTAGGAGCACAGGTTTGTCTAGTTCCCAAACGAGTCTAAATTTTTTGGCGTGTATTTAAGAAACAACTTACAGTATTAATGGCAGCAATACAAAGGGAAGAGAAAGATCTTTATCAGTCATCTTCACTTTGGCTTTAGTTAACTTTTATATATAAAAATATTCACATGTAAGCGTGTAAGTATAGATCACACTGTGTTGTAGGTTTCTGAGTTGAAATATTGTTGCATAGGAACGGCAACAAATAGGAGCAAAGCATTTAATTCCGCAACATCTGCAAGTGACAAAAGGTGTTAGGGGTTGGTGTTGGGTCTTTGCTGGCAATTGGACAGTGGGATTGAGGACAGCCTCAGCAAGTTTACCAGTGACACCAAACTGTGTGGTGCAGGTGATGTGCTGGAAGGAGGGGATGCCATCCAGAGGGACCTTGACTTGAGAAGCTTGAGAGACAGCACTGTACGAAGCCCGTGAAGCTCAAGGCTGAGTACAAAGTCCTGCACCTGGGTGGGGACAATCGCGAGCACAAATAGGCTTGGGAGGAGAATGGATTGAGAGCAGCCCTGAGGAGAAAAACTTGGGGGAGTTGTTGGCAAGAAGCTCAACAGGACCTGACAATATGTTTCTGGAGTCCAGAAGACCAACAGTGTCCTTGGCTGCATCAAAAGAAGTGTGGTGAGGTCAAGGGAGGCGATTCTGCCCCTCTACTCTGCTCTCATGACACCCAACCTGGTTACTGTGTCCAGTTCTGGGCCCCCCAGTATAAGAAGGGATATGCTGGAAAAAGTCCAGATAAGGGACACAAAGATGATCAGAGGGCTGGAGAACCTCTCCTCTGAAGTCAGGCTGAGACAGTTGAAGTTGTTCAGCTTGGAAAAAGAGGAGGCTCTAGGTAAACCTTAGAGCAGCCTTCCAATTTCTGAAGCAGGCCCACAAGATAGCTGGAAGGTATTTTTTACAAAAGGCTGTAGTGATTGTACAAGAGGTAATGGCTTCAAACTAAAAGAGGGTGGGTTTAGGTTAGATATTGGAAATAAATTCTTTACTGACATTGAGATGAGGCCCTGGAACAGACTGTCCAGAGAAGCGGTGGATGCCCCATCCTCGGAATTGTTCAAGGCCGGGTTGGATGGGGCTTTGAGCAACCTGGTCTAGTGAAAGGTGTCCCTGCCCATGGTAGAAGGGTTGGAACTGGATGATCTTTAAGATCCCTTCCAACCCAAACCAGTCTATGATTCTTTGAAATGCAAACAGAGGCTGAATTCAATACAGTGTTGTAGTTTTGAATGTGGGACTATCACTGCTAGCAGCCTTCAATGTTCAGGATTTGAAGCACACTCACTTCTTGAGTATAACAATTGCTGGGAGAAACTGCATTAAAAAAAATCAAGAAGTTTTACACATAAGTCAGACACTTGCCCTCTATGAGTACAGGATGATGTAGCTCTACTGAAAAATTGTGGGTAACAGTCTACGGAGGCTGAAGTCCTGGCACAAAATTCTTCTTAATATCCACTGTTTTTCCTCCTATCACTTATTTCATTTAAGACCAGGCAAATTTACTGCTGATATAAAGCCCTATCTGATTTGGTTTCAGATGGCTTCCTTCTTCCATATCCACGATCATGCAACATTTCACACCCACACATGGTGTCTCAATTTCCTTCCCTGCCCCTTTCAAGTATCCTTATGTTATATGAAGCAGCTGCTTGTGTTTAGTAACTTTCTGCACCTGTGGTGCTTTTGGTCTATGATGCTGAAGTAGAATTTCCTCACTTGGCCATGTTGAGATGAAAACTCTGCCCCTGGGCGTGGTGCTGGAAAGTATTCAGTATATTCAGTAGCACCATTTGCAGACGGTGTGAAAGAAGCTGCTCTCAAGGCATCTTGTCAGCATCAAGGGTGAACATTCATGGTCCAACCTGAAGCAAATTCTTTGACACCCTGATATGAAACCAGCTTGTTCCTGTTGCCTGTGTGCCAGAGGAAGCTGCTTCCTAGTAGATGAATAGGATATGAAGTGTAAACTTCACATTAAGACTCATGTAATGCCTTGCATGTTTCAGGAGAAGGGAGATTGTGTGTTCCTGGTCAGCTTGCATCCAGGTGGCAGCTTATAGGTGGAGATTTTTTTTGAAGGATGTCAGACAGGCTTATTCTTTATTGAGGCTGAAGCAAGAGTTTTACCTTACTGAAACTCTTTAGGTTACTTTCCTTCTCATTCAAAATTTAATTTCTAAAAGTGCATTTTTCCCATCACAGGAAGCCAATGACCCCAGTAGCTGTGGTCAGGTGCAGCCACGCCTGAGCGTGTGGAAAAACTCTGATCCTGTGCCAAACCAGTTGTGCTGGGGCAGAGCTTTCCTTTTCTTTTCTGCAACTTTTCCTGCACTGTCAAAGTAAGTTCCTCTCCAGGGAATGGCTTTGCTGCCAGGATGTATTCCCAGTGGCTATTTCAAAATCTAATTTCTGATTCAGGTATGACAGTCTCTGCGGGTTTGAGACAGGTCCCCCAGTCTGGATAGCTTTCCCAACTTATGTGTCCATGCCATCTATCAATCTTAGCAGTTAAGCTTGAAAGCATGTCCAAGATTACACAGTGAACCTGAATCAAAGCCAAGAACTGAATCTAAGTTTTTTGGTTCCAGTAGAATATCTTGGTTCCTGAAACTTGCCTCCTTCCTGTGATTTTTCTTCCTGGGGGAAGGAGGGCAGGAAAAACCAGAAGTTAGTGCTTTTAACACAATAAATATCTGCCTATGTTTTGTTGTGGGATCTGTGGGATCTATGTGATAGTGAATCCAGATCCATCTTTTTGTTAAGTGAACTCGTCTTTGAATTCATTATTAAAGACTTTGAAGACATTATTAAAGACAAAAGTGGTTATAACTCTTGTAAGAGGACAAAACAACTCTTTTGAAAAATATCCTGTCTATTGTTTTTGCTGATGGGATGACCAGGAAGAGTCCTGGCTCTGATGTGTCCTGTTGCTTTTCTGTACTATTGTTGTTGTAACTGTTTGATGGAAAAAAGGAGTCAATACAGTGAAGCGTTGTTGTTTGCTTCACAAAACCACTACCTTAAATACTTTATTTGCATGAAAAAGGAAATACTTTCCTTCCATGCAAAAGTATGGAATCTCAGAACCTCTAGCCAAATACCATAGATGAGTATACTTTATTGTCATGAAACAGTGTTTTTAGGGCAGCATAAACTGTTAAGAAGCTTATAGTATGCTACTGAGTGCCAGTGCTAATATGATATTTATTGTTCCATCAGATAAGTTGTCACGGTTTAGTACAAGGGAAAGAAAGAAGGCCTCAAGGTTAGAGACAAGCTTTAATGTCCAGTTTTCCTTATGTGCTGGTTTTGGTTTGAGAGAAGTTAATTTTCTCCACAGTGGCTGGTATGGGGCTGTTTTGGATTTGTGCTGAACACAGAGTTGATAATATAGAGGTGTTTTTCTTATTGCTGAGCAGAGCTTGCCCAGAGCCAAGGCCTTTTCTGCTTCTCGTACTGCCACACTATTGCAGAGACTGGCCGTGATTAGGAAGCTGGAAGGAGACACAGCCAGGACAGCTGACCCCAAGTGACCAAAGGGCTATTCCAGACCATATGGATCGTAATCAACATGTAAAGTTGGGGAGAAGAAGGAGGAAGGAGGGGATGTATGGAGTGATGGTGTTTGTCTTCCCAAGTAGCTGTAACATGTGATGGAGCACTGTCCTCCTGGAGATGGCTGAACACCTGCCTGCCCATGGGGAGCAGTGAATTAATTCCTGGTTTTGCTTTGCTGGTGTGAGCTACTTTTTCTTTTCCTATTAAGTTGTCTTTATGTCAACCCATGGGTTTTCTACCTTTTATCCTTCCAATTCTCTCTCTGATCCTACTGGTGGTGGAGTGAGTGAGCAGCTGCGTGGGACTTGGTTGCTGGATGGGATTAAACTACAACACCTCATTACTCATATAAAGGGACACTCAGAATCTGTCCATCTGATGCAATTAAGTGGTTCAAGGAAGTACACTTGGCCAGGCAGTTAGAGGACGAGCTCCACGTTAAATTCAGCCTATAGTCCTGCAGTCACAATATTGCAGAGGACCTTTGGGATCTCACCAAATCCTGCTGGATTTTGTTTGAGGAGTGAGTTGCCCACACACAGCTCACTGCAGCATAAACTCCTGTGATCATCTTTGTTTTATTTTCTTTAGTCTTCATTAAATGAAAACCAATAACCAGTTGCAGGGATGCATGTGAGAGGTCCAGCAGCTTCACTCATTGAACAGATGAAGACATTTCCTAGTCCAGCTGTCCACTGCTCTGGAAACATCTCCAAAATCTCTCGAAAGACAAGATTTTACATTCTTAATTCAGATATTAAAAAGGTGGGGGGAAGAAGGGGAGAAATAGGAAACAAAGGAAAAAATAAAAGGGATTTTTTTAGGCATTCTTTATAAATCTTAAGCAAGAACAGCTGCTTTTTCACCTTAAATATCACCTTCATCAAATTGTAAAGTGTAAGAAGTAACTATCCAAAGGCTTAAACTTAAACTATGGGAATATTGATAACTTCAAACAGAAATGTAATCCATTTATGATCCATGAGTCAAAAATGGAGGAGATTTAATCCACCCATTCTAAGACGGAGAGGCACCTACAGTTGCCATAGTTGCGATACAGTTTCCACTTGCAACATGAAAAGCCTTAACTAACAAGACCACCTCAGTGAGCCAAGGCCTGAAAGGGGCATTTTGAGCACTATATTCTGCCTTTTACTACCACAGATTTTCTATACCTTCTGTTGAGTACAGAGGAAAAACGTGGGTTTGGTTCAGATGGAACAAAATGGAAGATCTGCTGAAGGTTTCTGCCAAGTCCAGGTGTGAGGAGGCAAGGTGGCACTGTGCAGAATCACCCACTCACTTGTAGATCCGGGCTGTGTTAGCCCTTCCAATGATCTTTTGAAGTCTGAGGGAGAGATTGCATCTTAAAGAGTTCAACATGACATTATGCAAATTCTCATTTAGTTTTGGTGTTAACAGCTTAGGAGGTGAATTGATTTAAAGGGAAGGAAGTAAACCAGTGATATTAGTTTTAATTTTTTCAGCTATCATGGGAAAAACCCACAAGAATGTATCATCTGCAATAAACCTGCTATATAAATAATTCTTGTCCATTGCTGTCCAACCCGTGATGTATCTCTGTGGGCATTAGTACTTCACAAAGTCCACTTCTGCTGCTTCTACCAGCTTCTATGGATTTCCTGACGTTTCTAGTTGTCCCTACATTTTGGATGGGACTTGTCTAGTATATTGACAGCATGCTCTCAACTTTTCCAGACCCAATGGTAGTCTCATTGATTCCAGTGGGCTCTGTGCCTTATTTGACTTCTGCACAGCACCACGTAGGCTGCGGTGGGACACTCAGCAGTGACAAAACCAGTCTGGTCTCAAAAGTTGCTACTCATGAATAGCTGGAAGTTACTGCTGCTCCACTGAGCAATCTCTGGCCCCTGTTTTGGGTAGGCAGTAAACCAGGCCAGCACAAGTTTCACTTCAAGAAAAAGCAGTAGCAAATGACAACTGGTAAGGGTTTTTCATCTGTCAATTTTAATTTTTTGGCTTCTGTTAAGTAGTTAACTCCTGGTCAATAAATGAATAGAAATGAATTAGGGTGACAAGAAACTGTATACAATCTCATGTTATAGCAGCACCCTTTTTAACTCTTTATTATCTGCTGTTAAAATTAGCATTAGAAAACCCTCAGTTTATCAGGGTATGAAAACAACATGTTGAAATTTCTGGTGAAAAAGAGCTTAGTATTTGGGTTATCTTATGTCAACTTCAATGGTTTTAGGTTTTAGAGTGTGACTGATCAGCAGTAAGTATTTGAAACTGTTTTCATCTTCACCAAACGAGGAATAGTTCTCTCAAATCAGTAAAATTATACCAACCTGAAATCACTGAAAAGATGCTAGAATGAGTCCTTTAAGTCCTTAATTTGGTATTTGAGGGAGGGAGAAGGAAGGATGAGAGGTCAGAAAAGAATGGAGTGCAAACATGTCTTTTAAGTTATGTAGAAATTTTCACACATTGTCTTACTACAAATGTTCTCAGTTGAGAGTGAGCTTATACATTAGTCTGCTGCGTTCAATAAAGTAAGTCAGGCAAAGAGAAAGTGTGTGCATAAATGTTTTTCAGGACTGAGACCTATAAATTACAGACTTCCCCCTCATTTAATGTCTTGCACTCAATATGTAAGATGCTTTTAAATTCTACTAATTGTCCAAACCAAATCCTAACCAGGCAATCAATGAACCTATAGACTGTAGCGTCTTAAATGAGTAAATGACATGCTTTGTAGCATTGCTCTTCAGACCCTTTTCTGAAGTAGTGAAAAATGCAGTATTTTCAGATTGGGTGCGATCCAAGACAGCAGAACCAAGAAATCCAAACCTCACTTGTTCTCCTAACATAGCAAGTGATGCTCAGAAAACAGCTTCTTCTGGCTCAACTTACACACTCGTCAAGTGAAATTGGCTCTTCCAAGACAGATTATCAAAATGTTAGTATGCCACTAAAACCTCAAAAAACGTCACTGATCTGTAAGCCTTTTGATGACCCTGTGTAGAAAGGCAAATTCATTGCTTTTTTACTTCCTGATTACACCAATCCAAAACTGGAGAAGCAGGTGTGGGGCATCAAGTTGTACCCAAATGGGTGAGAAGGAGGGGCTGCCCTGCTCTTCTGAAAGGCAGTGGACAGGTGAGAAGACACACATACACACTGTGTGTGGGCATCCTCTCTGGGCGTGTGCTGGATTGCTGCACATGGTAATGTTTCTCCTTCCTGTTTCTAAATCATCAAGCTGTTGCTGGATGCTACCTCATTGAAGGTTTCTTTGGTTTTGTTTTTGGTGTTGTTTGTTTGTTTATTTGTTTTGAATATTCTTTTGTTTTAATTAGCCGTAACTATTACAATATGCTATTGGTAGTAGATTCGATTCTAGGTCTCATAATATCAATCAGTGTAGTTTTTCTCTTTGTTCTTCTGGTGGAGGAACATAAATATTTTCAGCATCTTAGTTTATGGGGCTGGTAGTAAACTTTAATGTGGTTATGGGGGTCTAGTTTCAGTACACGTTTCCTCTGATGGGAAATCTCACTTAAGGATAATCTTTTTCCTTGATGGCATTTGTTGTGTCCTGGCTGTAGTGGCACAACCACGTGCAAGACGAGTGAAATGGTTCAAGGTAAATAATAAAAAAAAAATAGGTGTTTTGGGGACAGGACTTTTTAACCTGGTTTAAGATCTATGGTAAACACAGCCCAATGAGGCTTCAGTGAGCTGCTTTCCAAGGACAGGAATGAATGGCTGGAGAGAAGAAGGGGACAGACAGCAGGAATTTATTAAGCTGCTGCATCACCAAGAACATGTCATGGGATTGCTGCTGACTCTTCTACTCTATCAGAGGAAGTAATGCAGAGGGCATATCAGTTTTACAGCTCCTCCATTGGTTAGAAAACAGCTTTGGGCCTAGTGGACATGCCATCTATCCCAAAATGCAGGAAGTCAGAAGCAGTCATGTTTGACTATTTGCTGGTTCGAGGTCCTGAGGTAGCTGTTTTTCACATGCAATAAATGAAACATCACTAGCATTTATTTCAAAGGGATTTTGGTCCAAGAATTCAAATCTTGGAGTCACAATTTCAATTGCTGATTTCCCGACTGGGACAAAGAAACTTCACACCTAGCTGTGCTGGCTGAAGATACCAAGTTTAAAACATGCCAGACACAATTTTCCTGCTATTATTGATTGAAAACTAATGGAAAGAGTTACAGACTTTGAATTGTGTGCGTCCAGGTCTTATCAGCTAACTGGGTCTTAAAAACCAAGCTGCAACTCTGCTTATTAGTCAAAATACGTCTTTATACACTGCCATTTCTAATTAGTGGTATACAAATTAGAAATGCATTCCTAATTCCCTAATTGCCTGTCTACTTTGTGCCACTTTCTCGGTTATAGAAGCCGTTGCCTCAGTTTCCCTTCACTTGGTGGTTATGTCTCATTAGCAAGTGCCTGACAGAGGGGTGCACTCAGTGGGTTGAATATATTGATATATATGTACAGTCAGTGTCAGCTGGCATATAGGCTGATATAAGGGAACTAATGGGAATGTATGAACAAGTAGCCTATGTTGTTTCATGCTGACACGTATATGACACTAATCTGGAAACTCCTGCCAGAGGCAAGTGAAATATGTTTTCAACAACTAGAGGTATTCCTTCTGGGACTGCTCATACAGTATGATTTCTGTCTCTTTGACTGAAAGAAAACTCTCCTGATCTATTAGCAACAGTATTGATATCTGAAGTGATGTATGTAACAAGTGCAACTTTTACAAGAAACATTTTCCTGTATTTTCCAGTGAATCCTTGCTTATACTCTTGCTTAATTCAGAGAGAAAATACCTTAATGTTACATTTTCATATATATATATATTTGAAATTTTGATCTTTGAACTAACAAACAGCAAAACCGATTTTTTCCTAGTGCAGACTGTGCTATTTACACCAAAACTTTCTTGGAAAACAATGCTCCAGTCATTGTAAGGTGATTCCCTAAACTGCAGGGTTCATTAAAAAAATTCTGATTGGTTTGCTTTTCTTTGTTGTAGTAGTGGTAACCAGATAATGAATGCAAATAGATGTTCATGAGGAAGTACCAAACTCTATGGCAAATACAAAATAAAGTCTGAAAATTAACTACTTCTTCCCTGAAAATAAATTAGGGAGGAAACTCTGAAACATTTTAAAAAGAAGTTGGGGCTTTTGTCACAAATGTTGACTAATAATAAGTATTTTATACTTAGCTGTTTTTATTTACCTTTGCATATGATGTCTGCTCAGAGTTTACAATGCTGTTTCTGCTCAAGCAAAATCTCTAAAGCCTGTTTTTTTTTTCAGGGTTTCTTGTGCAACTCTGTACTTCTAACTAACACTCTTCTGCAATGTGAAGGCCATGTAATTTAAGAATTACAAATCACAAAACTTTCTGTAATGAAAAGAATCTTTTATTTTCTTTTTGCTGTTTAAGAGCTGGGATGTGAGTGGGAAGGGAAAATTAGGGACAGTGGCAGTGCTGAGGTTCCTGATACAATGACATTCCATCCAGAGTGGTGTGCAGAAATTCACCATGGCTGGTAGAATCACAAAGGTAATGAGGAGTATTGCTGTGCCTGTTTTATAAGCGGAAAAGGAATTTTTGGCTTGACCATGCCCATAAAGAACATGATTTTCTTACTGTGCTTGGTCCCTCAATCCTGCTGCCTGCTACCATCTTAATCTGAGCTGTCTCATAGTCTTGCAGTTGGCAGCTCTGCAAAAAAGAAGAAAAAAAAAAAGAAAAACGAAATGCCTGTCAGGAAAGATTGTTAGCTTTTCATCCCATTCTGGAAAGCCTTTTGTCCAGGCTGGGGCTGGTTTTGTTCCTCAATAGTGACTGTCAGGTGAAAATCACTAAAAATGTCAGTACTGTTAAACATGAGCCCTGGGACTTCATCAGGACATGGTCATCCTTAAGCCAGACTCTGAAGCAGTGTGGTCAACGTTCATGTGCGGTGCTTTCCGTTTGGTGGGAAATGGGAATACTGGAATGGTGGCACAAAACCTAAAATTTTGGCATTTCCAGCTTCCACAGGAATTGCTGGTTTGGGCTGAGATTGAATTTTGTCATGGAAGCCTGTGTGGGGCTGTGTTTTGGGTTTGTTATAGCAGTGCTGATAACACGGGGATGTTTTGCCTATTGGTGAACAGAGTTTACAGGGTGTCAAAACCTTTCTGTTCCTTGCATCACCCCATCAGTGAGTGGGCTGGGGCTGTGCAAGAGGTTGGGAGGGGAAGAAGTTGAGACAGCTGACCCCATTTGACCAAAGGGATATTCCATAACATATGATGTCATATCCAGCAATAAAACTGAGTGTGAGGGGAGTTGGATGAAAGGTGTTTGGGGGCTGGCTGGACATCAGTCGGTTGGTGGTGAGGAGTTGTTTTCTTTTGCATCACTGTTTACTTGTCGTTCCCTCCCTACTCCCTTTTCTTTCTCTTCCCTCATTTAAAAAATAAATTCTGGCAGCCCAGAAGGCCAACCATATCCTGGGCTGCATCAGGAGCAGTATGGCCTGCAGTGCAAGGGAAGTGATTCTACCACTCCATTCTGCTCTGGTGAGACCCCACCTGGAGTGCTGCATCCAGCTCTGGAGCTCCAAGCACAGAAGGAAGGATATGGATCTGTCAGAGCAAATCCAGAGCTGGGCCACCAAGATGATCAGAGGCATGGAGCACCTTTCCTATGAGGAAAGGCTAAGGCAACTGGGATTGTTCAGCCTGGAAAAAAGAAGGCTTTAGGGTATTCTAATTATGACTTTTCAGTACCTGAAGGGAGCCTGCAAGACTGATGGAGAAGGACTTTTTACAGGAGCACATACTGCCAGGACAAAAGGGAACGACTTCAAATTTAAAGACATTAGGTTTAGGTTAGATATTAGGGAGAAATTCTTTACTGAAGGGTGATGAGTTGCTCAGAGAAGCTGTGGATGTCCCATCTGTGCAAGTGTTCATGGCCGTGTTGGATGGGGCTTTGAACAACCTGGTCTAGTGAAAGGTGTCCCTGCCCATGACAGGGGGATTGGAGCTGGATGATCTTTAAGGTTCTTTCCAACCCAAATCAGTTTATGGTTCTAAACTCTCTGTATGTAAACCCATCAGTTTTCGTAGTTTTGTCCTTCTGATTCTCACCCCTATTCCACTGAAAGGTAGAGTGAGTGAGCAGCTGAGTGGTGCTAAGCTGCCTACTCAGGTTTATCGTTAGAAAAATCATGTGTCTATCCATCTTTTCAGGCACACAGAAAAAGGCTAAGAACATCACAACCTATCAAGTGAAGGAATTGAATGTGAGCCTAATTTTGAGTGTGTTAATGATCTTTATAAAGACATATTGGAGTGAGGTCCTTTCTTTATAAATTGAAAAAAAAGGAAAAATTAAAAAGAAAAAATATAGCATGGATCTGAGATTACTTTGAAGGACCTCCTCCCAAAATTGATGATTAAAGGAGGATAAGCACAGTGCTTTTGGCTTCAAAGGTCAGTCCTGCTGAATTTAAGTGACTGATGGATTCTCTTCACTGGAGGTACAATTTTCCCCTGAAGAAATATTTCTTAAAGACCAAGGCTGGCTACCTAGTATTTATGAGAGAGTCCAAAGGGAATTACAAGGAGGGTTGTTAGAGTTATCATTTACTCAGTGCTTTCTGCTGATATTGTAGCAGAGAGATCCCACAGCACTGCTTCTCAGCGTGTGACGAATGGTGCCCCAGGTGAAGGTGAGGAAGGAGCGAGGGCAGCCCCCGTGATGACAAAGTATTGCTTTGCTGCTCCTGCTATGAACCTGCTGTTCCTCCTCCAGCCACCTCCAACACCTCAGCTGTGCCTGGCATTGCCCTCCTTGGCCAGTGATGATGTGCCTGTGCTTTGGGGAGACGCTGGGTGCACAGCTGCCAACAGGGGGGTTCTTTCCTTCTGCGTGGCAGCACCGTAAAAAACTGTACATTTCATGGCTGCGTCTGTAAGACCCTTGCTGTGCAGCGGTCCAAGTGATTTCTGGTGGCTGATACAGCATAAAATATCAACTGTTGTGAGAAATATGTACCTGAGCATGCTCCAGTGGAACAGTGTGTTGGTTTGATATCTCCCAGACCTGTAGCTGGTGACGGGAGCCTGTTAATAGGATTGTGGTGCTAAAAGAGTGGTTTCGTGCATCTAATTCCTCCATTTTTGTATTAAAAATAGATTACTTTAACTACAGAAAGTTATTAATATATCTTGCATATTTAATCTAGCATCCCTAGTTTTTCCTCTTGTGGAAAAAAAAAAAGCATAATTGGGTGAAAAATTAGAAAAAAAGGTGGAATATCCAGTTAAGGAACTTCTAAGTAATTGTTTTGCTTTGCCATTTTACTACAAATAGACTTGAAAATAACTAAAGTCCATCCCTAATTCACGCAAAATAGATCAGCCAGGTATGAAATAATATACCTGGTGGGATCTCAATACTTTTCATATTATGTTTTGATTGCTGAGAAGATCATGTACTCTATTTTTGCTGTATTCTTTCAGGACTACAAGCTAGTTTAATGCTAATGATTCAGCTGTTATCCAGTTAAAGAAAATAGGCTGATGAGGTTAACTAAGGCCACAGTCAGCATCAGTTCTTGCAGTGTTGAATGTGTTGCATGTTTGGTACTACAAAGAAAAAAGGAAAAGCAATGTCTAGCACCTTCATAAAAAAAAAAAAAATGAACTGTCCCCCACCAAAGCAAACAAAAAAATTTCCTGGAAAACCCAAATAACAGGAAGTTCTCGACCTCTGAGGAAATCAGTATTTAGACCCTAACGTTATGAATGTCTCTTCTGAACTCATTTTTTATCTATCTTTTCCTTTGATCTCCTTATTTCATCAATCACATTTGTTAAGATGAAACTCTAAGTCTTCCCATTAACGTTTGGATTTCTGGACTGTTGTGGCTTTGCAAGTCCTTGTTGCTGCATCTTTGGCTCTTCTACAATGCCCAGATGTTGACCATGGATGAAAATGTTGAATTCACAGTTTATGTCTTGATCTTCTGCGGGCTGTTTCTCACCATTCTACTTTGAAGAGGAAAGGAGTCCTCTCAAGCTTTTGTTGCTTTTGGTTCATACAGGTGGCTCCTTTTTGCTGTTCCCCTTTGAGTTCTAACAAGCAATATGCCATGCTATTGGGCTTGAAACTTGTTACCTGTTTCATTCAGTGGATGTACAGTTCCAGTAGCTGGAAAACAAATGCACATACTACCTTGTCCTGAAAACCCATCGCATATTTTGGAATTGGGACTAGGGTTGTTTTCTGGGAGATACAATGACCAGATACACGACTTGAGCCGATCTGCGGGGTCCTGCTGGGGCTTTATTTTCAATATTGCATGGTGCCCTGGAGCAGAGAGCTTTGGATCAGCTATGGGCCATGATGCTGCTTGGGCAGGGCTGGCTCTAGGAGGAGCAGGAGCTGCTGGATTCACAGCCCCCAGCACTGCTTCGATGGCCTTGGCACCCCAAGGAGGGCACCGAAACCAAGGAGCGATGGCAAAGGTCAGCAGGCTCTCAGCATCAGCAAAGCCTGGGCAAAAGCTCAGCCCTTCATTCATTAGTGAGAAGCTGGAGTGACAATGCAGCCTTTTTTGTGGAGCATTTGTGGCCCCATCCACTGTCCATTGTATTGATTTCAATGAATCTAAGCACATACTCAGAATTAGGCACTTCTTTGCCTGGTGCCCTCAGGAGAGAGTTTCTCCAAGTGGGGCCAAACTTGTACTTTGTATGGGGCATCTTCTGACCCAGAAGGTCACCTAAGGCTTCTGAGGGACTCTGAAGGGATATTTTTAATTGTTCAAAGTCTTGTTTTGTTTTCAGGCTCAGCAAAATAACCTGAAAGTGTGTTTGTGTAAATGTGCCAGGGAAAATCTGGCCAAGGAAGAAGCTTGTTATTCATTGTGGGTCAGGTCCTGCAATTGTGGAGTCAGACTGAGTTTTGCCATTGATTTCAGTGGGCACAGGGGCAACCTATTTGGCCATTTTGTATGAATGAATTTTATTCCCACATAGAGACAAAAGTAGCTGATATAAAATTGAGGCCTTTTTGCTGACATGATATATAAGTTGTGAAGTTACTGTATCTTTGCTTAATTATAAGCTCAAACTAGAGGAAAATTTTCATCCTTTCAATGGAAATCCCAGCATAGGGAATGAGACACAAGTGGGACCCATGTAAATGCCAGGTTACAGAAGCATTCCTGTATTTGACAGCTTTGGTACTGCAGTCTTCAGGTAAAGTGTATTCCACAGCAAACTGCATAATTTTAGTAGTACTTTCTGGTGATAGGATTTATCCCTCTGGACTGCTTCCACTTAAAACTAAGTTTTTGTTGTCATTGCTTCATCTGATCTTAAATTATGGTCTTTTTGTTTATTTTTGTTAGCAGGTTGTTTTTGGGTTTTTTTTTAATGATCTGATGCAAATTTGTTTTAAAAAAAGAAATGAAGGAGCAGCACTACATCATGCCTTTGCTCTTTGACAAGGTCAGAGCAGGGATAGCACCAGGAAAGACAATCCCCCCCCAGTCCCAGCAGGTTTGTGGGCTGGTGCTCTGTAAGTCTGTGTGTTAAACCTAGTGGTATTAATAACTGTGCAGACTGAAAATTCAGATGTACTGCCTTTCCTTTGTTGCAGGAGGAAGCATTTTTTGCTGCAGGTCTGAGAAAGGGAAGGCTGGCATGGAGAAAGAGGTAAGTAAAGAAAAAGCCATGCTTTCCAAAGAGAAAAGTTAAAGGGACTATTCCTAGCATTGCTATTTCATAACATTATTTGCAGTGTGATTGGAGGGAAGTCAGCAGACGCATAGGCTCCTTTATAGCATTGACAAGTCAAGGAGATGATTAACGAGAGTACCAGACAATGTAATGGTAGGAGAAGGCCCACAGAAGTTAAACAAAAGTGCCTTCAGAATTTAGAGAATTCCCATGATCCATAGTAGGACCTCATTGTGCTTGTCTACTGTTTCTATTTTTGATTAGATTTATAAACACAGCACCACATATTTTCATGTGGCTCATAGCCCCAGGGCAGAGTGAGATTGACTGCGCTGAAACTGTGAGGCTTGTGAATTTCGGGCAAGGGATGGAGTGAAATAAGTAGTGTAATTGTTTTTGTGGAGTGACCGTGGGACCTCTTCTGTTCTGAATTACACATGGTTCAACCCTTTGACCCAACCAACCTCGGCAATGCCTGGTAGATCTCCTAAAGCTGTGCTGAAAGGTCCTATCAGTGACATGTTGGAACATTATCTGTCATGTGAGATGTGTGCCAACAACCATATTAAACTACATTAATTACTAGTGAGGCCACGTTTGTGACAATCTCAACTTCATTTAACCCATCATCATGTTAGTTATTGTTTAAACAGGATGTACAAATGGGGACAATTTATGAAATCAAAATGTAGCACCAATGTTTTGTTTAATAAATTGTGTGTTTTACTTCGTTTTATTTCCCTTCTAGTTTTTTTCTTCCCCTGGCATTTTTGTTCTTGTCATCAGCTCTGTAGCTTGAGTTTTTTGAGGGCTTTTCTATTTTAAGAACAAGCAATAAAAAGACTACTTCTTAGTAACTGAACTAATACACCAGTGAGATTGTTGTTTCTTTCAGTGCAATTGTAAACGAAAGCTGACTGAAAGCACCACGTTTGTTTCCTAGCAAGAAGCAAGTGTGCTAAGAGAGCTTTTGTAAGGCTGAAAGATCACATGTGGGTTACTCACTTGATGTACACCCTCACTGATTTACAATCCAGCTGGTGGGGCTCTGTATGGCCATGCTTGCACACCTCTGAGCATACACATGAATGGAGCATACACATCTTTTTAATCGTATGAAAACAGTTTTCTCATGGGTCTGACCGTCTTAAGTAGCAAAGCTTTCTGTGGGTCCTCAAAGGGCAGTCCAGTACGCAGAAATTCGTAAGGATCCTTTGCACAGGTTTGCTTTCTGAAGCATTTCTGTGTTTTATAGGGGAAGAGGCAAAAGCTCTCCCACGTGCTCCTGCGTGGGCAGCGTGCAGGTTCACTCATGCCTAGCTGTGCCTGGTATTCTATTAGACTAGACACACAGGGTTACATCTTCCACCTACACACTGAGCTGCTCTTTTACGACAAGCCTTTTCCTTTGGCCTCATTGTCTAGCTAGAACAAACAAAGTGTGGGGTTGTTTATTTATTTAATTTTATTTATTTTTGATTGCTGCAGAGTCAGCTAGAAACATCTTTGACCCTACCAAGTGTCATTCTCTTTAGCAATGAAGAGTTTGTTCCCTGCAAAACCTAACATGGAGTGCTTAGAGCAGACAGGTGCAAATACCAAGCTGTTTCCCTTTGGCTGCCATCCCTTAAATAGACAAAGTAATAGGCTGGGAGAGAGGAAAAGGTTCCAGCTCCAGCTGCATAAAGGAAAGCCTTAACAGGGACTTAGCAGCTGGTTGCAAGAATTAAATGCTGTAAATACCAACTAATGCATTTGTGTATGTGTGAGAGTGAGTTCACAGAGGAATAAGTGCTTTGTGAGGCTCCATCCCTTTTTATGCGAGAGGATCATTCTTTGAAAACTGTGCTCTGCCTTTCGTTTAAAGGCTAATGCTCTCACTGAAGTGAATGAGAACAGAAGCCAACATACCTGTTCGTGTTTACCGTCATTACACTCCTTAGAGCATTTCAGGCATTATTAGGTTCTTGGAGCTCTACCAGATTGACAATATTTCCAGCTACTTCTCTTTTGGCTGTATTCAAACAAGGGCCCAAAGGAAAAAACAACAAAAAAAAAACCCCAACAACCAACAACAAGACAACCAACCCACAAACAAAACCATGGATGAATCTGCTGAGCTAGTTTGCTGATGTTAGAAACAGTTGTTCATATTAGGAACACCTAATTTAATTTCATGAAAGAGACATAACATGCCAGTATGTGTATGAATCTAAGGTATGCATTTCCTAAAAGGAACTAAAACTCTGTCATTCCAAAGTTGCTCTTCTTTTTGACTTCCAGCTTGCATGGGGACTGCTGTCTGGAAGCAGTAACTTTAACTTTAACTCTAAGGCTGCTGATGAGGTCTGTCTGTGTGATCTTCGTAAGCAGATAAGGGTAGGGAGACAGCTCAGAGCAGAGCTTGTTTACAGCAGGACAGAAGAAAACAGCTAGACATAAATGAGGGCTGACGGTTTCATGAAGCACAATTGGTTGATCACAGATTCAATATGACTGCCCTGAACTGAGCGATGATCCGTACAGTATGCAAAATTCACTTTCTTGCTGGTCTGTGCCCACCAGCCTTCCAGCAGCTTTCCCAGAGCCCCTCAGCCACGGCTTTGAGTGGAACCAGAGCTGAACGCAGCATTGTTGTACCCAATTCCTTTTGACAACAATCACATTCTTTTAAAAACTTCATAGGTTTTAGTTGTCACTGGTTATAAATGAAGGTTTTTTCCCTCGCCATTGCTGCTGCTGCTGTTGTGGTGCTCGCTGCTCTCCCACAGATGCGAGTGCTGCAGGTTCTGGTACTCCCGGTTTTCCTTTGTTTTCGTTGGTATCAGAAAGCAGGCAGTGCGTTTTAATGACGATGGCATGCAAAAAAGCTTTTAAAGGTTTGGTCACTTTTTGAGTGATGGTGATTTGTCTGTGCTGTGCTCGAACACTTCTAACTCCCCTTGTCTTTGCAGTAATGCAACACACTCAAGGTAAAAAAGACATTTAAAAAAAAATAAAAGGCAGGATTTTTTTTTTCAGCAACAGTAGTGGAGATTTGAGGCAGGATGAATTGCTACCAGCAGCAATTGCTGCTTTAAACTTGACTTTGCAGGCAGAGGACAAAGGACATCCCCTTTCTGTGTGCTGGCCATGGACGGACAGA
The DNA here is from genome assembly GCA_013400495.1 of Nicator chloris. NCBI lineage: Eukaryota > Metazoa > Chordata > Aves > Passeriformes > Pycnonotidae > Nicator > Nicator chloris. Next base: position 187,995 of record WAAE01006929.1, read on the forward strand.
TCTGATGCATTTGGTTTGTGGATGCAAGATGTACGCCCGTCACCGCAGGTGTAAACCAGCACAGCCTTTGCATCACTTGAGGCTCTGGCTTCAGGTTGTGCAACTCTTTTTATTTATTTTTTTTAATGTTTATTTTGGGATAATGTTCTGTAATCAGAGTGGAGGCTTTCTGTACGGATGTGTGCTCATGTGCATTTGTCTCGGTATGCTCACACAACCAGACTTCGCCTGCAAACATACCAAATGGTCACTGAAAGCATTTATTTAATTTGCTATTGAAAACCCAAGCTTTTCAGGTATGTGCAAACTGATTAAAGAACATTTCCTTTAGACATAAATTTGCATAAATACATACATTAAGTAATAGTGACTAATGATAAAATGAAAATAAAATGCAACTTGATAATTTCCTGCCTATTCTCTGATGAGAAGGCAAAGTATTGTAAGGGTAAGGGGGCTGGGAAAGGAAACTTAAAATAAAAAGCAGGGGAAATAGTGTTATTTACACTACTTAAAATTGCTCGTGTGTGAAAGAGAGAAGGATGAGGAAATTGGCTGGAAATAGGTATGAAAGGAAAATGTCTTCTAATTTCCTCTCAAGCACAAAGTGACAAGAACACGTTTTGATTACACAAAGGCCACCAATGAAATACTCTGTTCTTCAGTTACATTGAGAAGCAACACTGGAAGAATTCAACTCTGCTGTTGGAAATCAAGTATTGCTTTCATTCTAAAAAAATATGAAAAATATATTTTCAAAACCTGATCCCATTAAGAGACAAGGGCATTATCTCTGCAGTAAGTAGGGATCACAATCCTGTTACATCAATTACATAAAAATACTAGTTGACGTTTGACTGAAGTGCCAAATAACGTAATCATTTGTGTCCCTGAAAAATACAAAATTTGGTGTTAACTGTATTGAATCCTAAAAAATACCAAACAGAACTCCTCGAAAATCCAACACCTCAACACCCTCCCCGAAACAAAACAAAATATCTCCAAAATCCCAAACAATGAAAACCCCAAAACACACACAAATCCACTCCAGAACCCATTGCAGTACATATCTTTATTATATATGGGGAAGGAGGGATTCCTTTTTTTCTTCTTTGTGCTGTGAAAGGAGCTTGTGCATTTTCCAGACTATAGCAGTTGAAAGTTGACTATGGTCAATATAGTGAGCACTTAGTTTTGCTAGGGAAATCTGACATGCAGAAGGAATACGCAGAATCTACTGTAGATCAGCTTAATTCCGTCAGAGTTATAGACCTATACTGATTTATACCACTTGAAAATTTGCCCCAGAATTTTTGGCTTGATATTGTTTTCTTTAGCTGTTAACATGACGTTGAAGGTTTTGTATGGTGATTATACATAGCATAGTAAGAATAATTATCACACAGCGGTGTTACAAATACTCTGGAAGCTTTAGAAGTAGCTCAATTAAAATTTTATGGCATGCAGGAAAGCAGCAATTCTTTAATATTGCAAAGCAGACATAATTCTGAAGATACTAACTGAATGAATGTGTATTTTTGAAAAAATCAGAAGCAGTAGGGTGAATTTTTGAACCTATTGAACTCCTATCAAAATCATCATTAACTTCAGTTGTGCTGCGTCTGGCTTGAAAGAAATTTTTCTCATATTGTATTTATTTATTGTAGCTTTCAGAATGTGTCTGGTCATTTTTACATATTTGCTTTTTAATAGGGTATTAGTCTTAATTTAGAGGATGTCCACTGTTTTCAGAAAACCATATATGTGTGTGCATATATACATGTATAAATATGAAGATATTAATATCTATATTAACCTGTCAGTGCTATGGTTCAGTTATTTTTGACAGATTTATTGATTGTGTCTGCTGCAAGTGCTGTTTTTTTACTGGAAATTGACACCCACAATCAAATGGGAAAGATGGATGCTGTAAAAACTGCAATTTTTCAATGGTTCTTGTAATTAATCCTTTTGTATTGACAGTTTCCAGGAGCTATGTTGCCAGGAGTGGTCTTTATCACTGGACAATTAAGCAACTGCCTTGAAAAAATAATACTGTTTTTTGGAAGCTGCCACGTGACGTTCTAAAATAAATGGGTCTGAACTGTTTTCTTACTTGGGTTTTGGCTTTGATTAATATTCCCAGATGTGCTTTATTTTAGATAATCTTTGCCTGTTTTGACTGTTAGCATCTGAAATAGGGTCTGCAGCCAAATCTCAGGCCACGTGTGACTCTTGCCCAGTACTGCTTTCGGTATTATACAAAGACAGTGTTTAGTGCTTGGGCCTTCCTTAGTTCAATGTGATCATATAATTTTTGAGCCTTGCTTCCCCATGGGAATTACTGTGGAACTTGTCAGAGTTGAGGTTCCGCCAGATCTCCTGCCGTTTGATTTCACTGTAACCCTTGTTGGCGTCTCTCTAATATTAAATGAACTTTTCACTGTCGTAACGTGTCCAGCTTCCTCTCTCCCCTGGACCGTGATCTCTCTTTTGTGACACCTCATTTAAAATTGTTTTGGTTCTCTTTTCATTCTATTGGCGTTATATGAAAGGGTAGAGCTCATTCATTTTTAGCTGCTCTGTGATGAACAGATTACACTGGTTATGTAAGTGGACTTGGAAAATAAGAGGATGGGGGACATCAGGGAAGTCTGTCTATAAATATGCTACATAACCAAACTTTTCTAAATGAAGCAGTGCCGTTCTGCAAGTGAAATAAAGCAGTTGAATGCATATTGAGAGACAAGTCTTATAATGTTCTTCATTTGTTGAGGTTTCTTTGCATTAATTAAAATTGGGGAAAACCAAAGTATTTTAATGTGACCTTCATTTGGCATTTGTTTTAACTTTTCTTCTATTTTATTTAATTCTTCCACTTCTGTTGTTCAATTAGTGTTTGACCCCTTTAGCAGAGATTTAAATTAAATGACATTTCAATGCCATCCCATATTTAAAATACTGTGTTAGTTGTGGATCATAAAGGATGATCTTCGTTCTTTAGCTAATTTATTCATTTAACAATTTCCCTCCAGAAGTTCCAGCAGAAGGCTCTGAAGCAAACTAAGCAGAAGAAATCCAAGTCGGCTGAATTTCTGATGGGTGAGCCTTGCTTGATGAGTTATTGCTCATAATTTGTGTAAGGATTAATTAACTAATTACAGACAAATGGCTGTAGGCGAAATTTTGCTCTTGCTTGTCAGGGTGCAATTTGTAATTATTTTAATCATTTATTCTTTTTTTTTTTTTTTTTTTAGAGTTACATTTAACCTAATTCTGTTTTGGCGACATTTGAGGACGATACACTTGAGTCTTTCAGCAAAGGAATTACTAGAAGGAATTTTCTGCTTGTCATTGAAATACACTTTCCTATAATGTGCTCTTCTGACCTCCTTGTTTTCTATAGTAAAAGAAGAGAGAGCAGCAACAGAAGGCATTGAAAATCCAGCTTTTAACATCAGCAGCACAGATCTTTCAGCATATCAGCCTTCAGAAGAGAAAGTTATTAGACATGACAAGCCAGATAGCACCCTTGCAGCTCACCAACAAAAACTCGGCCTGCAAGCCCATGCTGAACCAAGAGGTGAGACATCAAACCTGATTAGCCTCAAACGCAGCAACAGTGGTTGTGTTCCCCATCCAACCTGCACGCTCTGCAGCCTGTGCTGGGCGTTGCCATCCCGGCATGTCCAAGCAGGCGCCCCTGCAAACCCTGGGTAGGAAATCCAACATGCTGCCAAAATACACGGGCTGTCTAAATATTTAGAGACCCGGGCTTTGTCTCCATGCTCGGGTGACTCCCTGTGACAGAGCGCAGGGTGTGTGGGGCTCTCTGGCAGTGGGAGGGAGTGTGGGGAGCCGGTGCTCCTGGCAGTGCTTCCCCCTAATTTGGATTGAGCTGGGTTTTGGAGGCGCTGCAGCCAGTCTGAGCACACAGATGCTGCTCCCTCGCTGGCTCCCTTGCATTGAATAGTTTTAAACAGCTTACAGATCCATGATTGATTGTTGTCCTTAGGTCTCTCATATGCCCTCAGTCAATCGGCATCCTGCCTCTGCTTCATCTTTCATTTTTTTTTTTTCAGCCAGTGTTGCTCAGATGCTTGGAGCAGAGTCCTGTTTGCTTGGCTTGGCCGGGGGAGCGATCCTGGCTTTTCAGCTCAGTTTTGATGCAGCACCTAAAAGAATTATAAAAGAAATAAAAGAATTGCTGCCTTGGGAAGCAATTTCTGTTTATTGTTTTGGTTTATCCAAACTATAAGGAGCTTCACTTGATGTCGTTTTCCTTTTACAGAGGTTTGATCTCTTTTAATCTATTATTTCATTACTCCATTTTGAATTATTATTGATCCTGGATGTTAAGGAAAATGGTTATCTGAGTAATCCAGTGAGGAAGAAGGTACCAAAGTAACTGGTGTGGCTTTGAACAGTCATGATCAGCCAGCATTTCCCATCAAACTCACAAGTGGAGGTGCTGCTTGCTAAGTGCCTTGCCTGCTGCCAGCCCAGGTATTTAAATGGGTAAGTGCAGGCTGGTGAGCAGACCTGCAGGCAGTCGTTTTTTAAACATTGGACCTTGTTGTGTTAAGATTCTATCCTTGCGGGACTGGAGAGCCCATGGCTCCTAATGGCTTCTTGCAAAATTAGGTTTGGCTTTCCATTTAGCCTTCATGTGACTCTGTGCAGTGCCACATGGAGCAGGAATTCTTCGTCTTTCCTTTGCAGACTGTCAGAACAGTGATTAAGCAGACAAAGGGATTGATTGTTTTTTAATGAAATAGTCTATCTGGCAAAAAATGAAGTCGGGCTCGCTGGAGACTATCCATGCTTTAGTCGCCTCTTCAGAAATTCATGAATAGTTCCCTCAAGAAAACAACACATTTTTTTAAAAGCTTGAAATGTGTTTTTAAACATTTTGATTTTTCATCGTAAGTAGCATTTTGTTCAAAAAACCCCTAGCTGAATATAGTCTTTGTGAAAGGAGTAGAAATTGTTCCATTTTGCCTGGAATGCTATGCCTTGAGACAATGCTAAGTGTTTCTATAACGGGAGAGGAAAGCTTGCTGAGAGTTGGAAAATTTTGTTTCCCAACACTGTCTATCCCTTCTCGACCTTCTGTTCATCCAGTTAACCAAAAGATCAGTTATTCACATAGCTCTGCCTCTAAGTCAAGCAGCTATTAAAAAGTAATCATCCATTTATACCATCATAAAAAAGTCTAGATTGGAAAATATCTCTAGAGATCATCTGGTCTAACCTTGCATTAAATTATTCTTAGTATAACTTGTGTCAGCACTTGTTTGGCAATCACAGGGACCAGTTAAAATTTATCAAGGGCTGCTAATAAGCTAACATCTTCAAGCCTGGAATCTGGGAAAAGATCTTCAGGTACTTCATGAGCTAATTTTCCCCATTTCCAAGTGTAACAATTCTTTATTAAAGAGGGAAAAAGAAAAGCCATCTGCACAGGTGAACACAATATCACATTAACGTAGCAATGTATAAATAGTCATATTTCACAGTCCTCAGTGGAGACTAGGTCTACAGGTAGTTTATGCCTTCATGTATCATCAGTCTGTTGAGGTCTGGGTCCTTCAGGGATCAGTTCTTCAAGCCTACCTTCCTTAGATCCAAGTTCATAGATACTTTGCATAGCTGGTGTCATTTCAGCTCATAGCAAAACCAGACATGGTGTTGAACACTACTGCCACTTTGTACCACAAGGGAAACTTTTCCACAGCCTTCTCTCCTGCCCCTCTGCTCCCAGGAACCACTGTGCAGCTCACAAGACATAGCATAGAATTCTCCCTTTTTTTCCACCTGGGATGCAAGACTTGCACTCCATGCTGGAAGCTATTTCTCGAGGACGGTGTGCCCACACACCAAGCACAACAGCATAGCCCATGTAAAAAAAAAAAGAAAATTTTAGGCTCTACACTGCTCCCTTTCCCTTTTTCCTCTTCTTCCCCAGATGCTAGTAAAATACTCTTCTCTTTTGGAGTTACCTCCCTTCACAACTGTTGGCTGCTCTTCCAGCTCTCAGCCCTCAGGCTTAAGTTCAGTTGCTTACTCAATGGGGAATGGCGTTTGTCAATTCTAATGCTTGGTGTTAAACCGTGCAACTTAAAACCAGTTATAACCTTGAGCAAAATTATTTAATCGCAGGACTTAGCAGATTACAGGTTGGGAACACTATATAAACATCAGGCTGGGTTTTCAGGCTAAGCACTTGGAGGCAAGGCAGAGAGATGGCATTGCCTTTCCATTATCTTTCCACCTATCACCCGTGTTGTTAATGGCAGCAAATAACAGCCACGGGGGTTGCTATCATTTTCTCCACCTGGCAACAGTGTCACAGGCTGTTCCTCTGTCAGCAATTGCCAGAGGGAAGGGCTCTCTAGAAAAACCTCCACCTACTTTGAGATGTCTTCTTGCACACCTCCATACTGCATATACTGAGAAGTAGTGTGAGCAGTCAGCTGCATGTTCAAGACAGCCTTAAAACCTGTTCCTGGAGTTTGGCTAATTGTTTGCACAGGGGGCTTCTCTACAGAACACCCCTTACCTGGAGATTAAATAGCAAGTGGAAAGGCCCATGACATTGTAAATTGTCTGCATCTGGCCCCAAAGAACTTAATTCACATATATGTTTGTGATTTTTCTTTTTCTTTCCTCCCATAATAGAATATCTTCTAGAAAGAAGAGTTTACAAGAAGTTTATTGAAACTTTTTGGTATTTCTGTTCAGAGACTTTTTCACTTTTCAAATTAGATTGGTGGGGGCTATCCTTGTGACTCAAAGTGCAAGGCTCCTGCATCCTTTGCCTGTGGGGAAACTGAGGCAGAGCATGAGACGTATTCTGCTGTCACCATGCAGACCTTCAACAGAAATAAAAGCTCTGATGCTTAGTCCATTCCTCTTTTCATTAGGCCATTCCATATCTTTCACTGTTCTATCTTTTATGATGGACAAAATTCCAGATTTTATCATAGCTGGTAGCCTGTTGTTCAGGACTAGGCCACTGAGTAACTCTTTCTGCTCTTTGCTCTTCATCATGGGTGAAGTCCTGATACCGTTGTTAAATGTTATAATGACCCAGGGGAACTGCATGACTATTTACCCAGATTAATCTCCTGATTTTTCAGCCAATTAATTGGTTTCTATCCTATTTTCTTTTCTGGATTTTATGCTGACTTTTTGCTGATTGCTTCCATCACCTTCATTTCTTTCACATATTTCTTGCGAAATTAAGCTCATCTAGCAGCAGCCTTGTACTTGCGAAACTGTGCAATTTTTTTATTTCTTAAAATACTCCGTTTCCTTGTGGCTAAATCCAACCAACCTTTCTGCCTTTCTCCCCCTCATCAAACATTGAATTGGAGAGGTTTTCCTGATGGCCATCCTAATGGAAGGTCTAATGGACAAATTTCCCAAGGAAAAGCATTTGAGGTTACATCACCCAAATCTTCAAGAACCTGTGTCCACTAGTTCCTCAGTTGTCAGACCCTTGATCTCAAGGTGAACCAATATCAGTTTTTCTCTTTTCTCCAGAGCGGTTTAAACCCAAAATACTTTGTAGAGTGTCCTAAAGTTCAGGCTGGCTTGCTAAAGTCTCTGCCCAGTAAAGAGCTTCCAGCAAACTGTCATGACAGGAGCACCAAACTTCCAGGAATTATTCCATCTTTGTCTGACAGCAGAAGACAAGGGCAATTGCTCAACTTCAGATGGATGATGTATGTCACAAGCAATCCCTGAACACAGGACTACTGTACTTAGCATTTTATTGAGGCCTGTAAAGCAGATGTTGTTGTATTTTAGCATTCAGTACATTTTTTTCCTCTGCTGCTGTTACCAGAAAAAGTCCCAGTGCTTACACCATTTTGTTCTTTCTAGTGTTCATCACAGTGATACACAGATTTGGTCTAGCTAGTGCTGAGAAGAGCCCTGTGGGATGGCACTGTTCACATTGCCACAAGATAGGTAAAATTTCCAGCCTAACCCTACCGAGAGAATATATGTCAGATCAAATTAGAATGCGATCTTTCCGCGGTGTCAACCTCACATGCAAGGTGCAGAATCCAGGGATGGGGCTTTTTGAGCATACTCCACTGCATGGCCTACCTTCTAGCTGGTGGCTGCATAGACACCTTTGGAGACTGTGATACTCTGTGGCTTTTGCAAGGAAGATAAAGGAAAGGCTAATTGTGTTCTCCTGTATGCTGTGCACTTGTACACGGCTTGAGGCAGTCTGCCCCTAAGTATTGATGATTCAAGTTAAAATTGCCTCCAGATGACAAAGAAGCACTCATTTTTTTCCCCTATTATCCCCAATACACAAATCTTTTTTTCAAAACTAGATTATTCTCTAAAATCAAAAGCTATAATTAATTCTACCATTTTATCTGCAACAGCCACTGTTAACATCTCATATCATGCTCCAATAAATTTGCCCACAGAGATTAACAGCATCTGAGGGGGAAAAGGAAAGAAAAAAAAAAAAAAGGGAAAGAAAGCTTTTTCAATTGAAGACCAGGAACTATTCTTCTAATTAGCTCAGGTACAGAATGGCATTAGCACGGCTATACTGCTTCTGGGAGCAAATTAGTGTCTGCATGGATCTCTGCTGCATCACCTCCAAGCTGCAGAGCTAGGCTGGGTGTGCCTAACATGGGGCTGCACGTGTCCTACAGGGAAAATCCCACTGCAAAGTAGAGCATCTCTGCTCCTTATCAAACGCTAAAGTAGAGAGAAGCCTTTGCTAATGAACAGTTACTGACAAAGGTTGTTCAAATGTGTCAGGACAACATAAGGCCTTCCTTGCTCAAGAATGTAACCAGGCAAGGACCCTGATGCAGGAATACACAGACAAAAAAGAGCTTTGCGAAGGAGCCATGTGGGACATCAGATTGTTAAAAGTATCTGCAACTGCATTGAGTTCAGTCTGTTTATAGAGAACTAGGGGCTTACACTTTTTGAACAGGCTCTAATGATATTCCAAAGAAGTGGTAGGAACCCACTGGAGAGACTCTAAACACAGGTGAAAAAATAGGCATCTGCTGTAAATTCATGTTTGTGCTGCATGTGAAGGAGATGGGAGCTTGCAACATTTCTGATTTGTGTTGGACAAAGTGATTTGCATAAAGGATGGGACCAGAAATATGAATCAAAACTGTACACTTTTTTTCCTTAAACAATGACAAAGTTTATATCTAATAATTCAAGTTCTGTGTATGTGGTTCCATGCTTTCTGATTCCAACAGGGATTTTGAAATGGAAATGCCAAACTTGGTACGCAGGGCATGATGGATCACCATGTATGCATAGGAATAAAAGGGTTGTCATTGGAAGTAATTTTGCGTTGAATTACACAATGTGTAATCCAATTGAAATCAGCAGAACGGCACAAGGTGTAATGTAGTGTGCAAAACGTGATCCATTGGATGCAATTTTAACAGGGATACTGCACCACTCATCTAAGTAATGTGCTAAAATTGAATTTGTGAAAGGTAGGGGGAAAAGAATTGTGAAGAATGGATGCATTTTATAATTGGGAAAATACTTTTTCAGAAGGTGAATGAATGTATATTTTTAAGGCTAATTTATTACACTTGGAAATTGTTTGCTTCGTAATAGTGCTGTCAGATCCTCAAAATTTGGCAAGTTCCCTTGCTGGCATTGAGTGGGACCAGCCAAGCCTGTCAGCCTGGGAGAGCTTAGTATCCATTTTCCCCATTGACATGTGTCACATTGTCTAATACTGTGCCTAAATGAACTCCATCATCATCAGTCAATCTTTTTCTCACGCCCTCGACCAACAGCGTTTCCCCAGGAAAAGTAGCAGGTCTCACACTGGCATCTCTTGGCACAGTGCCCTCTGTGGCCTGCAGGAAAAGAAAAAAGGGAAAAAGGACTAATTTCCATGCTGTACCTTTGCTTAAACAGCACAGAAGGTGGTAAGTCCTGCAGGAGGGGAGTGAGGGATAAAAAGTTGGAGGTGCCATGAGTGCGATGCGGTGTTTTTCAAGGGCCAGGGCAGGTGCAGCACGATCTACCCTGCTCAGGCTCAGGAACAGTCCCTTTGCCAGTGTACTGTCAAAGGTGACAAGTGAGTTTGTTCAAGGCTTGCACTATGAACATAAGACACAGTTTTCTGATTTCCTCATTGCCTACGATGTCTGCTGAGGATAAGGAGGATGACATGTGATACCTTTAAAACACTTTTTAAAAAATTGGGCCGGTGCCTGGTGTTGGTAGTGTTTAACAAGCTATGTTTTCAAGATAAAATCTACTGCCCAGTCACTAGCTTAATGCTCTTCAGTAGAAAGGTGCCATTAACATGTAATTTTTCATTGAATACTGCTTGCTAATTAATAATGAATATTACAAGCTCCGTGTAAAAATCCCTACAACTCTTCCATGTATTTGATACTCAGGAATTAAGTTGCACCCCCAGGAATGTTATTTTAGATCTACATAGAAAATATTTATGGATACATATAATATAGAAAATAAAGTTAGATATGTATATCTCAAATGGACATGAGCTGAAGTAAATGTGACCAATATCCTGGGTCAGTAATAGTAATTAAGCACTCAAATTAATAGTATAGCTTCTGACTAACATTAATTCTTTTTTTTTCTTGAAAAAATGAGAATGGAAAGTTAACGGTTGTCTGGGCTACATATTCATTGACTATGTTCTACAAGACTGTAGGTTTATTTTTAGCATCTTCATAACATTTGAGTATGAATAATTCTAGCAACACACAATTTTGGAGTAAAAACTCAAATTTTTTCCTTGTGAAAATTTCAAATTTTGCAACATTATTTTCCATTTTTAAATCACTGCCTGTATGAAGCAAGAACTTATAAATTCACTGGAAACCCATTTAGTTTTTCACTGTGCGAGAACTCTTACTATTTATGCAGTTTTCATTGATGATTTTTCTTTGCTTCTGCATTTTGTGAGATTCTTTTTAAGGTGAAAGGCTTCTTTCTCCTCTCTCATTCTGTAATCTTTTTGAATGATTTTTAGATTTCTTTATAGATTTTTTCAAAGCACAAAGTAGAATTAAAGGCTCAAATAAGCAACTCGTAGATATCAAATTTTATCAATGTAGGTACTGAATCGTGAAAACAGATGGGTGGGAGTGCTAGCCACATAACCCATCATGACTTGAGGAAGGGTGAGTGAAGTAATTGGAAATGCTGGAATTGGGACCCTTTCTTTCCCTTTCTTCTAATCCCAAGTCTTGGTTCTTCCTGGCCAAGTTGAAGTGGTCACTTTTCTTTGATGATATTCAAGTCTGACCCCAGGACACTGTTTTGGCTCTCATAAAGAAGTGGGGAAATATTTTATCACAGAGCCTTCAGTCAGGGCTCCCCAAAGGGCCTTGTCTGCTAAGTAAAATGAAAAGTATCCCCAGGGAAATATGTCCAGTTCTGTTGAATGGAGAATGTGAGAATTTGCTGTGGTGTTCCTTGATAGGAATTGCAGCTGGAATCAATGCTTTGAATCAGGTGTGGAAAAGGAGGACTACTCTTTTCCATTCCCAGGTGCATCCCTATGTTTCAAAACCACTTTGGGTCAAAATGCTGTCTCAGGCTGGAATTTCATCTTTCCAAAACGCCTCAGTCTTATTCTATCTGATGCAAAAGGCTTCTATGAGTTGCCTTAGTAATGCCCAGTAATATTCTCCCAAGTCATTGGTAGACATGTGTTGACCATGCTGCTGTCTGAAAAGGCACTTGTTACTTATCAGTGCAAGTTTGTGCAGACCATAATCTGCATATTGTCTTCTAAAGAGAGATGGCTCATGCCAATTTTTTTTTTCTTTTACCCTGAAAATCCCGCTTCCTTCTGAAAAAAAAGCACCAGTAATTGTTTACTCAAGCTTTTGGTAGTCAGTCACCTGACTATTCCTAATTCCTTAATTTTTCCTTTGATTGCGAGGCACTTCACAAATCCAACAGAGTTTTGTCTATTTTTCCATTAGACTAAAAACCTAGATCAGTAATACAACATAAATGGAATAATTGCCCGTTACCCAAATTCCGTGCTATGCCTTTCACGTGTAATTGATATGGACTACCTGATTTCTCTGTGGAGTAGAGGACAACACAGAAATTCAGCTTAGTCATGCTTTTCCTGTGTGGTATTCTCAGGACATAGATGGCATAATTGACTACAGACATCTTAGTTTAAAAGCCATCTTTTAAGTTTCATCCAGTCCTAGTAATTCGTGTACAGTCCCACGGGCTGCATCCAAGGATTATGCTAATTTTATTAGCAACTCCTCTTGCTTTAATTAAACTTTATAAATTCCCATCTGGTCACTGTTGTGCCAACACCCTTCTTTCCATTTTTATTTTAATGTATAGACAATTTGTGGGTTTGCATTTCCATTCTGATTTCCTGAATTATCCATCGTGTTTTCCACATGAAATAACACAATTCTGAGGGGTGAACTGGACTTCACATTGAGCTAATGGGTTTGAGAGAACCTCTGGATCAAAGGAAAGACCCAAGCTTCTAAAGTGGTCTAGATCTTTTTGGGAGCAGGTAGTCATCTGTGGAGTCTCTGTTGAAAGCACCAAGCTGTCTGGTGCTGTTCAAAATACCTACAAGCAAGCTCTATATTAACATTTTCTGTGTTTATACCACAAAGCAGAGCAATGCAAATTCCTTAGTGGACTGTTAATTTACATGTTATGTGCTTTCAAATATTTCCAAAAGCAAATGTGCAATGATTAGTAATCTGTTCACATGCTCACAAAATGTTATTAGCAAAATGCCTTGGGCAGTGTGTTATGTTGACTAAAATTGATAATTTTGTATTTTAAAGCTAAAGCAACTCCCACTGCCCCTGAATAATTTTAGGACCTGCCCAGAGCCCAGACATCCTGGTCACACCACTCCTCAAGGTGTGTGTTGAGCTGAGGGAGGAAAAAAGCCAAGAAACCCACAAACAGCAACACCCCCCACCCAGAGCAGTGACCTAAGGTTTGAGTGATTCAGCTCTTCTGAAAGCCTCAATAAAAATTTTCTGTGGAGTCCTGCAGTTTAAAATGGCTTGTTATCTATAAAATCACCGTGAGGAGGTGAGTCTGGTGTTTACCTCTTGTTCTGCTTATGCCAGTTTTAAAGTGTGTATGTTGCTCTGAAGAAATCAAGCCTGGTGTTTCTTTTTCCTTCTGCATAACTGTCTGCCACCCGCTGTGTGTGGTTCTGACAGAGCCAAAGCCCTGGACAAAATATACTCCTCAAAGTGTTCCTTTTTAAAAAGAGTTTGTTCTTTTTTTTTAAAGAGGACCAGAGAGCAAGCTATTTAATGCTATTTGTCAATGCATCCTTTTTTTTTTTTTTGAATAATGGTTTCCATGCCTTGCAGACTCAAATATAACATGACACTTCCTCCTAAATGCCAATTATTCCGTCCAGAAGAGTTGCCCAAAAGTCTACTCCTCAAAGTTTTTTTGTAGACTCACATGGGATATTAAAATTCAATAAAAGCTGTTGTGATAGTAAGATTGTGCAAAGAGCCTATGCCATAGCCAAATATTTTTTGTATGGGTGCAAAACACATTCCAGCAATTTACATTTACAGCTATGAAGTAATTGAATAAAGAAATGCATCATCCTTTTCTTTTCTACCACGTAGGTGAATTATTTTACCAACATGGGAAGGGGTGTTCATATAACATCATGGTGCTTTGTGCTAGAGAAAAACAATTACAGTGAATAAGGTAGAATGGCTCTGTTATTGCAGTACATAAGACTTTGATTACATACTGCCAAGATTCATACCAGCCTAGTAGTTGTTGACAGATAAAGTAACAAAAATGAAACTCATTTATTTTTTCTTTATTGAGACCTCAAGGTAAAGCAAATTTTCAGTTCTTGTACTTACTACATTGAAGGAACAGAGACTGACAGTCAAAATGTGCCAGTCCAGAAATATAAATTAAACCTAGTTTCATATCAAAGTTTCATTTAGCCTCTGAAAAGGAGCTGCTGCTTGGATTATTTTTGATCCTAAAACAAATACACTGTAGACAACCGTAGTGTATCTTGGATGAATTAACCTCCTCATACATTTAGCTTTTATGTATTTTCCAGGATATGCATCCATGTCTATTCAAGCAATTAAAACATTTGTTATGGACTTAATTATTTTACTTTTTTTTCCCTGTTTAATAACAATTTACAGTGTTTGCAAACCCAGTGAATGTGTGGATGGTTTTAATAGAGTGTAGCCCTTTTGCTGAAGAAAAGACATATTTTGAGGAAAAAGCCTGCCCTCCCTCCTTGTGTAAAGAAAATTCTTCTGGCATTTACCATGAGTTCTTCTAGGCAACTAGATACTGCATTATTTTATGATAATTCTAACACATGATTTTTTTTTTTTTTTTTTTGTAAATTTGTTTTTTTTCTAAAAAGCAGATAAAGGTAGCTGTTAAAATAGCCAAGCACTAAAATGAGTGGGTTTACCCCATCAAAATCTTGGATTAGTTACCTAGTCCAACTGAACATAATTGCTGTTCAGATTAATGAGGCAGTATCCTGGTATCTCCTCTGTAATTAAACACTTCTCTGGTTCAATACAGTATTAAAGATGCACCAGACGTTGAAACCTCAGCGGTGAAATTTAAAACTGTTGAAATTGGAGAGGTCAGCTGTGAAATACAAATTCCTTTGCAGTATGGAAAATTCGCTTGTATGGTGTGTTTTGACAATAATTTGGCTTATATTGGGTATTTAAAAAAAAATTTCTTATCTTTCTGCCATCTAAATTTGGGAATTTTTTTTCATTAATTCCTGAGAAAAAGTAACATAAAGTGCACTTGTTTCCAGAATTACCTTTTCTGACCTTTCACAAGATGATAATTGCAGTACCAGTAGGCTTAGAGGACTTGTTAAAAAAATTAAGCTTGTAAAGTAGCAAAAAATGCCCCTTTGCTTGCTGGTGTCGATTTCAAAATTAACATTTTAGTTCATGTGCTTCTAATAATCGCTGACCCTTACTTCATGTGCTTTCCACAGGAAATGAATACAGCAGAAATTACTTTGACCCATTGATGGGTGAGGAAATAAACCCAAGGCAGTGTGGGATGGAGGTCAGTGAGGAAGGTGAGGCAGAATTAAGTATGTAATTTTGGTGTCAGAATATTCTTTTCCATTCATGAAAATGAGGTGTCAGAGATCACATATGCAGTTCTATTTAAATATTGAAGTTTACAATTTAAATTCCAAACCTTAACTGCTCTGAACACGATAGGCAGTATACATAGACTTTGATCAAGGACAGTGAGTTAATGGGCAGGTAAAAATGAGGCGGTTCTGTATTCACTCTGCTACTGTAGCCGAATGAAGCACGCTGCCAGAGTGTTGTCTGCACTATGTTCTTTTTAATTAATCAAGTTAGTCCAGAACTGAGTGCTAAGTTGTAGCTTTTTCACAATCCTGCTCTCAAAGTCCTCCTTGGAGAGCAATTTTATTGCAGAGTTGAATGTGTGCTTGCCTGAGTGTAAGAAAGAGTGTGTAAAAGTACATGAGGAGGCTTTTTTGTTTGGTTTTTTTTTTTTTTTTGCCAATTTAGCCGAGGTATTTAGCTTTGCTCTCTGTGAGCGATAGCAACCAGTGGGAGGGTGTGACTGCAGATCTGGAAGAACAGAAGTCATGCATAGGTATGAGAGAGATTAACCACGAGGTATTGTCTAGCAGGGGAAATTCTCCTCTGCTGTCACGGCTTTTAGATAAAAAAGGGTGGGAACGGGCCTGCCTGAATTTGCATGGACTTAAGTAAGAACATCATCCCGGTAATGAAGTGCTTAGCCATGCACTGGAAGCTTTGGCCCGGCTCCTGTTGTTAAGCACTAACACTTCGATAGCACGCGAGAGCCAGCTCTCCTGCCTTACCTTGCTAGCCCTTTGCTTTTCTAAAGCTTGTGCTTATTTGTGCTGCAGAGACTCTCTAGATGCACAGCTGTAGTCAGATCTAAAAAAAAGTTATCTGTTGTAAAGGGTCTCAAAGTTGTTCACTTCTGAAAGTCAAGAGAAACTTTGAGCACATACGGAGGTTTAAACTTCTGAGACAAAAACTTGTGTGGCTGAAAAAAGCAGGCTCTATTGCATGTAACTAACTTGAATTACTGTGTTCTGGTGGGAAAAAAAATCAAGGTTGATCAAGGTTGAATTACATCTAGCCCCAATAATTTCCCCATTCATTGTGTAGGATAGCAGTGTAACACCTTGGAAATCAACTTCTGGCTCAGAGTTTTTAAAGGAAAGATTTTTTTCCTATTGGTCCTGCCTTGATTCATCTTATGAAAAGGCTTTATGAGTCATGATCTGCTTCATAGCCAGAGAATGAAAAGCAGATTAGATTTATGTGTGTGTTCATGTATGCCTGAAATCATGTATGGACAGAGTTGTGACATAAGGGATATACGGAAATACAGTTCTCATTGGGAGGAAATGTTCTCTTGACTGTGTTGAAGAGGCTGAGTGATAAACTTACACATAAATGCTGATTTTGTATTGTGTGGTGGGGGGTTTTACATATTTATTTATCTGAGAATTTGGAACAGGCTCTTAGTCCATCACCTTCCAGGGTTTGGAGAGGAGAACTGGTTTTAGTCAATTGCATATCATGCTAAACCCGAGATCCATGTGTGAAGGGCTGTCTTTTGCTGGTCCTCCCTTTTCTCCCTGGCAAAAGTGTTACTCAAAGGTTAGGATAACACTTGCTTGTTAAAAGTCAAGTAGCAACAGTACCAGCCTCAGGTATGGACCTCTGTTCAGAACTAATAATGCTATATTTACCAATACCTCTGCCAAGAGCAAAACGTTTACCTTGCAGATATTCAAAAGGTGCTTGGACATAGTCCTGGGCAACTTGGCTCTATTTGAGCAGGGGGAACTGGGCTAGTTGGACTTCAGAGGTGGCTTCCTACCTTAAGCAGTCTGATTTGTCAACACTTAGACACCAGGCTCCCTGTCTGGCTTCTTTTTCCTTGCAGGAGTGTTAAATTAGTGGAAGTACATTTGTATGTAGTGGATGGACTTTAAAAAGACAGTCAGAACTAAAGTTTGATCCTGCATGGTCATTCCCTGCATGGTCATCCCCAGCTTGTCATGAGCAAGAGTCAAAACCAGAAAAACATGAAGAAATCAGGGCACACTTTCAAGTTTACTCTTCTTAGAACTTTAGAAAGCCAGGCTCAATGCCCAAAGAGACTATCTGGTGAAAAGCAAATCTTCAGCCACTAACTATTCTTTAATGGGTTACTCTGTGAAAATGAAGATATTGGTAATTATCTTTTCTATAGTTGATAAATAGATTTATTCTGGAAATTTTTATGCGTTCATAGTGCCCTGAGAGCAACCAACCTCCCACTATGGATTTGCTTGCCTCCCTTGCCAAGGGAACATTTCAATGTTGCAGGCTAAAAGAAACGTGAAAGATTCTATACTTTCAGAAGAGGTTTGCAGAAGTCACTACCTTCTTTGGAAGATCAGTGTAACTGAAAAACTTGGCTCTGATATTTCTCTGAAATGGTAAAAAAAGAAATTATTCTTTGAGATTCTACTTAAAAAGAGCCAGCCAAGCTTGCATGTAGCTGTACTTCAATCCACCTCTCTTGTATGCATTTCTTTGGTCTTCTATCTGCCTCTTTTCACTGACAACTTAGAGAAGTCAGGGTTTGGGAGATCTGGAGAGAAAATGGTCCCAGTTGCTCATTTCTCCCTTGAATATAGAAAATATTTGAGTAATTTTTTTTTTTTTTTAGGTCTCATAGAAAAAGGTAAGTGTGTATATCCTTTTCTGCTTTTTAAAATCTGCAGATATTACTGAAAATTTGAATGACTAACCAGCCACAAATTCAAAATTCATAGAGTGTTGTAATGACTACTCATACTAGATAATGTGTTAGTATTACGGACAGCAAGGTAAAATTTCTAATGAAGATCCAATATCACGTTGGAATAAATTGGGCATTTTGATTTTCATTAAGAGTCAAATAGAATTAATCTGGTAATTTGAATATAAAGAGTCAGTTCAGCTACTCTATTAGCAGAATTTATAAACCAGTTTCAGTCCAGATCAACATATAATATTGTCCACCATTTACAAGTATATGACTATATTTTTTATTTTGAATTGTCTTGCATCAAACAAGTGACTGTAATTTTCTTCTGAGCTATGAAACTAGCACTGTAAAAACTGTCTTCAAGTGTCAAAGGAATTCCTAACTTTTGTATTTTTATGTCTTTACTTTTCATTTCAAATAGTTTTTCCTGAAATACTAATAGAAGAAACTATAGTTGTTTCACTGTTGTTTTTTTAAGATCCTGTGAAATTTGATGAGCAAATCCTGTACTCTAAATTGATGAAGCTTCTAGATGAAGAAAACAAGATGCTGGACTTCCAAGGTAAATAACAAAGTCAATTGCATAAAGAAAAATAAAACTCTTTTGAGTCTGCATGTGGGGAGAAGAGAGGGTAATCCATCCCCTTGAACTCAGAAGTCAAAGGGATGATGATTTTAATGCAATTCTGTAAGGTCTTTTTCTCCAAATGTTTTTGTTTTGTGTCATGTTTATGTGGTTTTAACTGTAACTTTAGTGGCATGCTTTCTCTAGATTGCTTCACTGCATGTTGAATTCCACACGCAGGAAGGAAGACTGGAAATATCATTGCTTATGTGTTCAAATCTAAAAATCGAAATCCTTATTTAAGCTGATAAATGGGTGGGCAATTTGTCTGATGCACGGGCCGTGTGACACTGTTTCAGGTTATCTATATAAGGATTTACACTAACAGATGAGTAGAGAAAGTTTTCCGTGGCTTTGTTAGAAAATACAAATTGATGTTCCATGTACAGTAAAAACAATGAAGTACACGAGAGGAGAATTCTTCACCTCAACCGAACGGCCTTACTTTGATTTCACTTATTTTCACAGGCAGTACTTAAAACCTGGTTGATTCACGAGACCTTTACCATCACAGCCTTGACACAAGGCCCATGAATGCTGCTCTCCTCTGGTTCATCCTAGGAGAAGTGGCATTCATACAAGCCCAGCTCAGAGCTGCCCTTGTATTTTTTGTCTATCCACCCTCCCCTTTTTCAGCAGATGTCTTTTGTGCTGAAAAAAATATCTTGTGTCCTTTGTATCTGTATGAGGTTTCCTGTAGTATTTCAGCAATACGTGGGCCTACTCTCTCAGAGAGATAGAGCAGGTGGTTGCCTACGGCACTGGAGCTCCAGGAGCTGCAACTTGTTTTATGACTATTTAGCTTACAAGCAGCTTTGTTCTAGAAGGGGAAAATGTTTTCATTTGGCTAGGGTTGCAAAATCTCTTGAACTGGCATTGGTCATATCAGTAACATCTATGCAACCCATTTTATTTCATTTTAAATGCAAGAGGCATTTTAAAAAAAGTCAACCGTCACAACTAAATTCATGCAGATAGTTTAAGCAAAAACCTTTGGCAAGTTATTAGTAGGATCTCAATTGTTCTATGTCAGTGTCAATTCTGGGGCAAGCAAAAGCATCAGCGTGTGTCTCACACCCCCTGTGCACATCAGAGCCCCCTGTGTAGGCGTGAGGGCAGCAAATGGGGGACACACTGCAGGCCACTGCTGTCATGTGCCTCAAGCTGTGCCTCACTGCTTCTATTTCTTAAAAGTGCCACGATGGGTATCAGAGCTAGTCCTGTGCTTGAAGCTGCACACTGTTCTAGCTGAATTTATTACTTCTCTTTGCTTGGGTGAAGCAAATCCAGAAAAGAGAGATTTTCCTGGGGAGGTGAAGCTTGTGCAGTTTCCACCTCTGTGCATATATCAGGGCATATTTATTTCTGCCTGTGTTTTTCCCTCCCAGTATTTGAACTAGTTGGTCACTTCCAACCCTTTTTGTTTTAACAGGGAGCAAGTCTCACAGGTATGACTTCCCTACCAGTTTTATGGAAGTGGGCAGCTGAGCAGAGCAGACAAGCATTATTAATGTCTCCATTGAGGGAAAAGCTAATAGGGGAATTTGACCCTTATTAGGCATTAGAAAACCCATAGAAAACCAGGATTCATTTGATTCCACTCTTACAGAACTGCTTCGTTTCTTCATTTGGCCACTGAGCTGAAAAATCACGTAGTCATACAGTCCTAATTAATAGATGATCCCCAAAGGAAAGGAAAGAACATGGCTCAGAATTTATACAGTTGTATATTTAAAGCATTTTTTCTCTGAGTAACCTGTTGGTCACTCTTGTGGTATGTGTTATTTCATATTATAAGGCAACATAAAAGGCAACATTGGTTGTTTGTTTTTAAAGACATAGAGTGCTTATTTTTACCTTGCATTTTTGTCAGTATAAGACTGTGATCCATGAACATTTTTAATGATAATACATGAGTGACAGAAAAAGTAATTTCTATTATATTGTTCTTTGGCAAGAACCAAAAGTTGAAGTGCCAAGTTTTGCAGAGTTTTAGTTGTCTGAAATTGGTGCATGAGCCTTCAGCACTGAACTCTCTTAGATACTATTTGTACACGGTTTTCTAGACCAGGTAGCCAAAATTATTTTTCCATATGGAGTTTGTTGCAGCTTCATGCATCAAACCCATCCTGAGATGCAGTCTGCTGCTGAATATACTCTCTAAATTATTATCTCAGTATATAAACTGCTGCTCTCTGATGGACAGACTCAGAGGTGAATGAAGTCACAAGAAGTCAAGCTAGTACCAGAGAGATTGTTTTAATTACAGCCCAGCATCTCTAAATACAGACTGTGCTGAAGTGATATAAGCTACAAGGAAAGCATGACTCACAAGGTCAGGTACATCCAAAGCAACAAAAACTTTTGATGCCCATGCTAACAACTTCAAGCAGCAGGATTTAATTAGTTTATCAATCCAGTAATGATTTTTCAGCCATTTTATCCTCTGTGTACAAAGTAGTAGAATTTTTAACACTGGCTACTTTTGTACAGTCAGAATTTATTTTGCTTTTCTTTTGGTCAAGAATTGCTCTGGGGCATTACCTCAATCCTCCAACCTGTGGATCAGTTCAAGCAAGGACCAACCTGAGGCTGACCAAGTTTGAGAAGTTTCTTTGCAAAGCCATTGCAGAAGGAATAGAACAGCTGAACTAACCCTGTTCTCTCCTTGTTTCCAATTCAGGCAAATGAACAACTGTGCTTAAATGAGCATATGTATCTTTTAATCAAATATTTTTTCAAATTTTCAAAAAATTTTCATATTTTTCTAAATTGTAATTTATCACTCTATTTTTCAGAGTTGCTTCCCTTGAAAAGGCTTTTGAAAATGCTCTCTCTTCTTTTGCTCTTTTTTGGCAAAACTTATGCTAATAAATCCAATGCCTTCCACCAAAATTGAGTTCACTTGATATGATTCCTCACAAAGATAAGAAACCCAAAAAAGAAAAAGTATGTTTTGATGAATTGCTTCATTTTTATCTTTCTGAACCAAATGGTTTTATTCCCTTTTTGACTATTGCTCTACCCTGAGACAGGAATCTACTGACTTCCCAGGATGTAAACTTGCAGTGCTCCTGTTAAAGCAGTAAAGCAGCTGATTTATTCCAGCTGAGCATATGGCCCGTTGTGTACAACACAGCATCAAGGGGAGCAAGCGATGCTCCATCTTCTGCTTTTGGCTTTTTTTTTTTCTGTGCTTCCTGGGTTTTCTCTCTGCTAGCCAAACCCTTAATGTTACAGTAAATTTAAATGTAAATATTGCTTTGTTTTTGCAGTTAATAGTTGTAGGTCAAATCACTTTTCATTAGGTTTGTAAAGTGCTACATGAAGAGATGTGTACCCTAAGGTAATGGTTTGAGTTGTTTATATCTACTGTACATTTCCCCCAACATGATTTTGAATTGTATCCTGTTGTAATTAAATAGAAAACCCACCCTACTTCCTGTGTGTTGGTGGCACCGAGGTGATTTAAGTACTCGGGAGGCTCAACAATTAAAGTCGTTAAACAATGAGCAGTGAGCAAAACTGGAAATGTTAATAGCCTTAGTTTTATCTTTCATTTTCTGGTCTTCATTAGAGAATTACAGACTTCAAAGGAGAGTAGAGAAAAAACCTCTCTTTTAACTGCTTTCATGTTGTAGGATGGACAAAGAGAAGCAAATAAATAGATATGGTAATTTCTTTAAGAGATAGGCACAGAGAACTATAAAAACTTACAGATATAAGAAGCAAGACAGATCGATGTGGGCAATCTGATATCTTATTTTTTAGTGATCCTAATGTGGTGACATGAGCAAAAATAGTTGTCATTATTCATGATTCAAACTAGTTTTTGTACAGTAGCAGATATCCATGAGAAGATCTAGGGTTTTTTAATATAGCATGATCAATTTAACTGAAAAAAGACAGAATTTCGCTTTAAGGCTGACTTTATGAATGGGATTTATTTTTATTTATGCAATGCATGTACCCTCTGGTTCTGCATAGGTCACTGCAGGGAAATCAGGGGAATGGTGTGGTGAGAGCAGAACTGGACCCAATAAATCCGGCAGGAGATGCACACATACACCTAGGGGAAGGGATCCGACCATTTGGGGTGAGTTGAAAGGAAGATTAAATGCTTGATGTGGCTTCACCTAAAGCTCACATTCAATTGCAGTTATTACTCCTCTTCCTCAGGAAGGACTGCCAAAGTTGTTCCAAATTGCAGTCCCTTTAAGATTAACAGGCGAGAAAAGTGCCAGTGGAAATGTAGATCACGCCTTTTAAAAAGTACTTAAGGAACAAGCTGCACATGCTAAATTTGTACCTGAATTCAGCTGTTGCACTTGAGGACAGTTTTCCTGGTACTGCCACTTGGCGCCTATCAGTTTTGTTACTGATGCTGTTTCATACTTAAAGTGTTGTTGAGCCACACATATTAACTGAGAAGGTGGTAACCAGTGAATGAACTCCCATTTGCTGAGAGATAATCTGCCACTTTTGTTTCAAGCAGCCCCTGTCGTCAGTGAAGATTTTCCGGACGCTGGAATGCCTGTCAGCTCCAGTAAGGCATGTGACCTTCACAGGGAGCTTGAAGATGAAGAGATTCCTTCATATATCGAACAGTTTGAGAGAGATGTTCAGGATGACATAATTCTGCTTGGCAGCTTTTCACTGGAACAGGTCAGAGTTAAGAACTATAAGACAATTTTATCACTTGCTTCATAACATGATGCTGGCTTGTTAACCTTGTACACCCCAATTCTATTTCTCTGCCTGGCGATACGTATATTGAAAGAGGAAAGGATAACCATTGTCCTTGGCATGCTTTCTGTGACTGGCACTTCGCTGAGCTAACAGCAGGACCTTTATCTTTGTCTCCATTTCAGTGTGAATAAAAATAGATTGCCTTCATGGCTTCTTTCCTAAATAGTGGTGGATCTCTGACTGCTATGTAGTAATATTGCAATTGAGTTTCAATCAAGAGACTAAGTCTAGGACATCTCTCTCTGCCACATTTAACAGAGGCTTATTCATCAGTGAGCAAGTTGGGATTGGAGCCCAGGGAGGATTTATGTAGTGATGTTCATTGTACAAAGGATAAGATTATTTCCCCGTTATAAATCTGTTATGTTTATCAGGGTGGCAAAGCTTTCTGAGGTTTTCTTTTTGTCATTTATAGCATAAAGAGACAGGTTCTGGTTCATGTTGACAAAGGCACAAGTTTGCAGGGCTGAAATGATACTTGTGGGCAGCTAATGACCATTTGTCCCTTTGAAAAATCTTAGACTAAGACTAGAGGACAGGAAAAGAGATTAATTGATGAATCTATCATTTTTAATTAGCAACATGAGAACAGCACACTGGCTCTGATGGGCTTAAAATAGGTTATCCAGTGACTGATGGTGATCTCAGCTTTCTTTTATTTTCAGGGGGAGTTTTTAGATTTTTTTTTTTTCCCACTGCAGGACTAAACCTTATCATTGCCTTCTGTCTGATGGTGAGGGACACAATTCTCTTCCTTACTGCTTTCCTCTAAATTCTGTAGCTATATTTCATTCCTTGTGACTTTTTTATAGCTGTATGCATCATGCATGGAAGGTGGTATGGGTAATACTGTTCAGAGAATGTGAAATGGAAGGGAGCTGTGAGGGAAAAGGACTCAGATGGTACTAGGAACCTCATCTGTCTCAGGGGACTGACAGAGAATGAGCCTGGGGATAGGTGAGCAGAAAGCGCTGCACCTTTCTGGAAGGTTGAGAGTTTGCACTTTAACTATGTTTGGGCTATTCAGATGCCCCCAAAGCTTCATGAGGCTCTGTGACACCCGAAGGAACACAATAGATGTATCAAAACTTTGTTTGCCCTCCCTCTAAACATGGTCATATGGCTGATCATCTTACTTGGAATCTTTTTGGAGGTGGTCAGCAGAGTTTGTTTCCTAGACAGAAGCAATCTATCTGGTCACCCCAAAACTACATTCTGCTTTTTAACTGACAACTACATATGTGAATTTACATGTAGTACAATACAATAGTGCATTTCTTCCTTATATTAGTCCAAAAGAAAGGAGATCCTGTGGGACTTGTATTGATGGAGCTGGTCTACCATGAGTTTTCAGAGAGGGACTCATTCTCTACTTTGCAACAAAGAGGTCTTGAGTGCCCGTGTTTTCTGTCCATCCCTCTCATACATCTCTAACTTCAGTTTTTCATGCCCTGCTAAGGAATTTAGTCCCACTGACATGGTATTAGCTGACACATCTGCATTCTGCAATGCAGAGAGTAAGAAGAGGATCCCAGTAAAATCTGTATTGTCTTCTAGATCAGTGATCTGTTCATCCATCCCTTCCTTGAAAGCCTACAGAAATGGTGAATTCAGTCCCTTTGAACAGAAAATGGAAGAGCTGACATTGGAAGTCGATGCTGCAAACACCATTTCATTGTATTGGGTTTTTGAGTGGTTTTGGTAGTGGTGGGGGCAGCTACAAGGGTGGCGTCCAGGAGAAGCTGGCAGAAGCTTCCCCATGTCTAGCAGCACCATTCGCTGGTGGCTTCAAGATGGATCAAACACTGGCCAAGGCTGGGCCAGTTGGAAATGGTGGTAACACCACTGGGATAACGTATTTAAACAGAAAAAGAAAGGCAAGCTATTGCACAGTTGTAATTGTGGCCAGAGACAAGTGAGAGAGAATATGTGAGAAGAGCAGCCCTGCAGACACCAGCCAAGGTCAGTGGAGAAGGAGGGGGAGGAGGTGCTCCCCATGGCAGAGCAGAGATTCCCCTGCAGCCCCTGGTGCAGACTGTGGTGAGGCAGCTGTGCCCCTGCAGCCCGTGGAGGACCGTGGGGATACAGAGATCCACCCGCAGCCTGTGGAGGAGGGGCCCACACCAGAGCAGGTGGATACCTGAGAGGAGACTCCTGTGGGAGGCCCATGCTAGAACACAATCCTGGTGGGACCTACAGACCCATGGAGAGGAACCTGTGCTGGAGCAGGTTTCCTGGTGGGACTTGTGATCACATGGGGGACTCAGGCTGGAGCAGCCTGTCCTTGAAGGACCGCACTGTGTGAAAGAGTGGCACGGGAGCAGTTTGTGGAGAGCTGTTGCCATGGGATGGACTCATGCTGATGAAGTTAATGGAGAACTGTCTCCCATGGAAGGGACACCAAGCTGGGGCAGGGGAAGGACTCCTCTCCCTGAGCAGTGAGCAGTGGCAGGAGCAACCTGTGATGGTCTGACAGTAACCCCCCTTCCCAATCTCCCTGGGCTGGTGGGGGGGGCGGGTAGAGGTGGGAAGGAGGGAGGACTGGAAGGAAGGTGTTTTTAAGGCCTTGTTTTATTTCTCATTATCCTGTCCTGATTTTGTTAATAATAAATTCAATTAACATTTCTAATTTTAGCCTGTTTTGCCAGTGATGGTCTTTAGTGAGCAATCTCTCCCAGCCCTTATCTCAACCCGTCACTATATTTTCCCTCCTGTATCCTTCTGCAGAGGGGAATGAGAGAGGGCTTTGGTGGGTAGCTGGCATCCAGCCACAGTCAACCCACTACGATCATATTGGTATTCCAAGACCTCTAGCAGTAATGTGAGCATGCTAATTCTTGTTTAATTGATCTTTATTCTTTAATGGACATCTTTACTCTTTGATCCATGCGTATACCCCTGCAGCATTGCAGTGTTGCTTTTCCACCACAGCTACAGGTTCATTGTTAGACTGCTGCCATGGTCCTCAGAATCTGTTGCTGCTGACTTTGGGATGCTTCCAGCTTTTGTTGCTTGAATGTATGTTTATTGGTTTGTAAAAGTCTTTAATTTTGTGCATGGCATTTACTTCTTATTCAGTAGGAAAAAAACCCTTCCCTTCTCTCTGCAGGTTTAGTGAGTAGCAGATGTACTTTAGCCAGCATAATTTATGATTAGTTAATTTAATCTGCCATAATGACATAAAGTGAGCCTGAAACAAGCTTCTATCAATTTTGCCATTAGAGGTAGCATAATATTTTCAAATGTCTACAAAACTGAGGAATTAACCCTTGGGCTGAGTGAAGGAGTCTAACAGACATCTCCCTCACATTCCTTTGTTTTGACAAAATGAAAAAAACCCATGGGACCCCAAGGGTTAAAAATACCAGGTGAGAGTTTACAGTACGTGAGACTGGTTTTATAAGTGAGGTTCAGAAAGACACTTGAGTTGCTGCTGTTTCTTTTTAGGCTGCTAAAAATTCCCTCCAATGAGGTACCTGATTTACACTGGAGTGTTGCTGGAAGTGCTGGCATGAAAAGGATAGCTATATATCAATTACCTGTCCCTTAGGTCTCTGTTTTTCCTTGCTTTGTATCATTACAAAAACTGGGTGGCTTATGTTTAAACAGCAGTTCAGTGCATGAGTTGACCATGATTCAAAGCTTTTGAAAGGGCAGATGCACTTTTCAAAATAATATTTTTTGGAAAAAGGGTTTATGTTAGATTTTAGCTCTGGAACTTAAAGCTGTATTGCTTCTGACTTCATGTCCTGTTTTGTAAATGCTAAAACGGAGAGCTGAGGT
The DNA here is from genome assembly GCA_013400495.1 of Nicator chloris. Lineage (NCBI taxonomy): Eukaryota > Metazoa > Chordata > Aves > Passeriformes > Pycnonotidae > Nicator > Nicator chloris. The sequence continues at coordinate 215,023 of WAAE01006929.1, forward strand.
TGGCAAGAAATGCATAAGGGGAGATCTGGTAGATTCTTGTAAAGAAAGCATTAAGCAGATGTCAATGATCTGTTAACAAATACATTAAAGAATATTAAATTTGGAAAGCAGTACTGTTTTGTGTGACCTGCCATGTAGACACAAGGATTTCAAAGGCCTCAATGACATTTGCTTTCAATAAAGAAAAATAAACTCTGCTGCAAGAAAATCAAAACTTGGGACTGTGTTGTGGTAGAAACCGAGGAGGAACAACCAAAGCTGGATATTTAGAGCACCACAGAAAACCATTTTTCATGAGATAATGCTGGGACAGAAGCTTATGGGTGGAACTTGATCTTTCAGGACAGAGATATACGCAAGAAATAATGAAATAATGATTTTTTTTTTTCTTAAAGATGGGGTGCTCTCAAAAGATGACAGACTGTTGAAGATGGAGCAAACAGTGGTGATTGGAGTGAGATTGAACTTGATGGGCTTTTGGCAACATAATCTTACTATACACTAATTTAAATTCCATGGAGAAATACCAACCCTAGAATTTTCAGCTGTTTCTGAGCTGAGACAATAAAAGTGACGACTTAGTTTTACGTAGCTTCTCTCAGAAAAAAAAAATTAATAATGAGGTGACTGAAAGGATCAGTACTGCCCCACAAGCCAAGAATGTCTTTCCTGTTTGCCCACCTTCCTCCTGCAACTTGGTTAGTATTCTTTACCAGGGGTAGTTTGTTCACAGCCTCCATCTCTCTGTATCAGTTTCAGCTGCTACATTTACCCTTCTGTGCAGGGCATAGCACCTTGCAGGACTTCTTCATCATCACTATATAACCAGTTTTGATCCATGACCTTAATGTGAATTACTCAAGAGCCTCTGAATGTAAAGTGCAAGTTTTGCTCTTCGGTACCAGCAGTTGAGTTATAGTAGTAAGAAATGAGCTATTTGTTGCAGGTGGATAGTAATAAAATGTTGTCTTTCATCAAAAGATTTACCTTTTGGTTAAACAAAGGTTAATCCCTCAGGGTATTAGATCTACTACTCTTACAGGGTCATTATCATCACTGCTCTGACTCCTTGCCAAGTCACAGAGATCAATTTATATGATGATGGAGAGATCAGTTTCCCTTTCATTAACAGTGGATAGAACATGGGTAAAATTTGGTACTATGTAAGATGGTAAATTTATTCTCCAGTCATGAATTTAACCAGTGGGATCAGACCTCAGTGGTATAAAACACCAATGCATATTTGCTTGCATGTTCTACCCCATTGGATAATACTATCATAGAGTCATGTCACAGAGTGATTTGGGTTGGAAAGCACCTGAAAGGTTATTTATAACCTGATGGTACCTGCAGACCTCCCCTCACCAAAGCTTTAGCCTACTAACCATTGTACAGTCCATTCTGAGGATAACCCTTGTTTGAATATACACATCTAAGAGCAATGCAGAGTTGAAGGTGACTTTTCCTCAGCATAAACTTACTTTTTGACATTTACTGAGTCTTTAAATGAGGGTCATGTGCAAATGATTTGGGGTTGAGATTTTTTGCTTGTTTGTTTTCTTTCTTTTCCTTTTTCTTTTTTTTTTTTTTCTTCCTGAGAATTACAGGTCAAGGAAACAAAAGGTGACAGTTTTTAATTTTCACTGTGTCTCAAAAGTGGGTGACTTCATTTTAGGCAAGCTACTTATATACTACACTCATTATTTGACTGTCAAAGCATTTCTACAGTCAGTTAGTATAATGGTTTCCATTTCATTTGCATGATATAGTAGGAATTATGGCTATCTTCTTTAGCACATAATTTTCTTTTGAAATCCATCATTAGGCTGAGCTCATTGACTTCATTATAATTCTACCAGGTAGCCTGCTCTTGGACTTGAGAAAAAAAAATTCACAGAAACCTATGTTTGGGATCAGAAAACAAAAGGTGAACTTCCCAATGGTTGGGATATTGGACTTCTGTCCCTTGGACTTCTGATTTCCTGTTTAGTGAGAGTTTGTGGCCCTCAGATGTGTGTCAGCACCCACTGAGCAGACCCATAGTGTGATGTGGAAGCCATATTGTAGCCAGGGGACTTCTCCACCGTGTAGGTTGGCACTCTGAGATTTCTAAATATCTTTATTCTAGAAGGCTTGCTCCTGCGTCCTCAGTTGGAAGTCCAAGAACCTTCCAAATTTCTAAGGTTCCTACCTTATTGCTTCTGGGCACTCAGATAAGTTGTTTTTGTTGTTGTTTGTTTTTTTGTTTGGTTGGTTTTTTTGTTTGTTAGGTTGTTTTTTTTGGGGGGGGAGGTTTGGTTTGGTTTTTTTTCCAAAGGAGCAGAGGAGATTGAAGACGGAGCATGGCAATTAACATAAACATAAGCAAAATTGTGGAAAAGGTGTTCTATATGTTTGTAAATAGTTTGCTGCAGTGCTGTCAAAATTCCCCTAGTATAGCTATAGCTGCTCTTCTAAATTGTGACACTTTTTTGATTGCTTTGCCCAGAGATTATATGAGTTTCATTTAAGTAAATATTTAAATGGAAGTAATGATAATCTTCCATATTTTTTTCACTAAAAATGAATTCACTTAGTTTTTACTGTCTTCTTTCACACTTTAAGATCAGAGGGGCAATTAAAGAACTGAAGTAATTCTTGATATTCTATTGAGCTGGAACAATGATTCCTACAGCTGCTGTAAATGATGATACTGCATTTGCTGCTGCTTAAGGTAATCTGACTGGTCAGCTCTCTGGCTCATTATCCTACTCTAAACTCCAGTAAGGAAGTCCATTTCTATGGTTCAATAAACAGAGGCAATTGGAAAGATTCTTCAAAGAGAGTTAGTGATTGCCAAGTCCTGATGAAGTTTAACAGACTTCATCAAGTACTGACCACCTGTTAAAATAAGCAGAACTCATATGAGGACTGTAAGGAAAGCTTCAGCATTACTTATGAATAGAGGCACAAACCTGCAAAAAATAAGTACAAATTTTTAATTGCTCATGTATTCTCCAGAATGAATTTCTCCCCAGGGTTGTTTTTTTTTTGTATTTTTAATACATTTGGAACCAAACAGTAGTCAGAGGTGTAGCTAAGTCTACCTTTGATTAGCTTTTATGACAGAGGTACACCTTAGCATCGTTAACAGACTACAAGGATTTTGAGCTGCAGATAAAGGAATTGCTCTATATGCTGGAAAGTTTTGCTTCTGCAGTCTTACAGTAGAGCTGAACTTGTTGAGTGGAACCTGTGCTGTATGGCACACCTGACCTTTACTTCATAGAACAGAATAATTCAAGTGGAGAAGAACCAGACCTCTGGAGCCTGTCTGGTCAAACCTCCTCCTCTGGAGGTGTACTGGGTTTTTCATGTGTAACCTGGCTTTTTAATGGCTTTGGAGTTCACATCTGTTTGATAGTGGGAAATATAATGGAGTAGTGTGTAAGCTGAGAGATGTTAAAATACTGTGAAACAGAGTCCAGTTGCATTACATGCCTGCTTGTTTATTTAGTGCAAAACTGAAAAATCATCACTGTTGTTCAGCCTGCTGGCAACCTGTTAGCACAGTTGGTTTCTCTCATTACTGTGCCAGACCCTTAGACAAGAGGCAGTTTTCAGGACTAGGTGGTTATAATGAGAATATATAATAAAGTCAACATGTTCACTCAAAGATACGTCAGCATAATATGATGTTATTATACAGTTGCTCATATCAGCATTCAAATCAGAGAAGGATCTCAGCTGAATATGTGAAACAATTTCCTTTCCTTTCACCAGAGACTTGGAGCGGGATGTGGGCTTGCAGGAGAATGTCTCTTCTTTACAGAGAAAAATCATTAGGCTTGGCAACTAATAATGGCCACTGTTGTATTTAAGACAATAGTACAATACAGTAAATTGTACTTGAATGTTTTTTCCATCTCTGTAATTTTCATATACTAATTGTGACAGTCTCTCTTAAAGTGTTCAAATGTGTCTTCACACTTGAAACAGAAGATGATGTGAAAGGAAGTACAAATGGAAATTACTGGATAAAGTTTATACTTTCTGACTGCAATTATAATGGAGGCAGATTTGTGAGGCAATGCTTTACTGACAGTCAGAAAAAAGAATGGGGACTCAGAAAAGTGATATAGATTGTACCCTCTGACCTGAACATGATTTTTTTGGGCAGCTGTAACAAGCAAATTTGTTGCCATGACTCACGTTTTCCCTATCTGCAAAACAGACTTAAAATTACCTGCTTTGTGGAAGGGTATGAGGATTAAAGGAGTAAATTTTCATGAGCGACTTTGAAAAGGCTTTAAAAATAATAAAAACATTCTGTGCTGAAATTGACAAACATTTTTAAATTGAAGAAAAATGGAGGAAAATTTTCACAAAAAAACACACAAAAAAATTTCAGTGTTTCTGATTGGTATTTGCTTTCAGTTTCCCTTCAGTTGTGTCCCAATTTGCTGTCAATATCCAGAAAAAGGTTGTAAAATGCTGAAGTTCATTCCATGGCTTATGAACTCCTTTTCATTGTAAATGTAAATTATTAATTTTAGATCTACAGATTGGCGTAGTTCACTTTGGTTTTCACTGGCATCGCTCATGCTACATGGCTTTATACAAGAGGGAATGTATTCCCTAATAAAATGTGTTTAGTGTCTTCCATCATATCTCGGTAGCATATTCTGTTATATCTTCCTGTTTAGGGTAAAAGTGTCTGAATCTTCTTAGTAGCTGGTGATTTCTAGGCTAATCTGGAGACATCTGAACTTGTGGAACTCTGACAGGCTAAGATGTTTCTGCTTAAAGTGTCTTAATCAGTGGCAAAAGACATTTCAGCATTACATATTTTCATTGCTTGGTTATGGTAGTCAGACGTTCTCCTAAATAGCCTTGCATTCACTTACAACACTCTCTAGATTTTGATGAGGATACCAAAGGTTTATGACCTAGGAAGCATCTGAAAGAGCACCTGGTGTTTCTGAAGAAATTACAGATGATGTCTCTGTGAACATCAAGGCAGAAATGAGAAGAATGAGTACTCTCTTTTGGGGCCGGAGAGGCAAAATCTTTGTTTTGCAGAAGCTGGGTAGCAGTCGTTCCTCCAGAGTTTTCTCAATGTATCTTAAGCAAAGTGATTAAAGGTCTTTTAATTTGTTAGTCCTATCATCTTGGATCCAAAATGAAAACATCTCTGAGTTTTGAGGAAATTCAGGTCCTTGTTTATCAAACCTAGTTTACAGCTGGATCTAGTTTTTACATCTGTTCAAAATTAATGTCTTTGATATATATTCTTATAAAAGCATTCACCTTGATAGCAGAATACTACCATCCTCTGTTGACTGGTAGCTCAGTCTTTGCTGCATTGTTAGAGATAATGCAGTGCTTTATAGATTTATCAAAATGATTTAATGTTGTCACTAAATATATCTGTATCACTCAGTGTATAAGGCTGTAACACAACTAAAGTAAATCTCACTTTCTGTTCTGCAGTATCAGTTTTAAAAGAGAATTTGAGTTCTGTTACAAAACACTCAATTGTCTAAGTTTCTAATTTGATTCTTGTGAACAGTAAATTAATTTTCTATTTGAAAGGAAAGTCAGGGAGGATTTGCTTTGCCGCTTTTTCTCTTTCTATTTGAAAAACATCCAAGAGTTTGTGGTGCATTTTTTGGCAGAGTGCACCATCAATAATGCTACCATATGTCCAGGGTTTGGCACAACTTTACTTTCTGGTTTGTGACCACCTCCTTGACAAGGTCACACAAATTCCAACAGGTCATGGGCAGTGCAATTTTCAGAGCAGGTCTTATCCAGCTCCTTTAGTCTTTGCTTCCAATGAAGGGCACTCATTTAACTTACCTCTCCATGCCTTCCTTCCCTGCGATCTCTCTACAGTTAACATGGAGCAGATAAGCCTCTCAGGATTTCAATTTGCCTGAAAAGAATGTTAACTTTACTTGCAATATTTTTTTTTTGTTCATCTCAAATGTTTCTTCATTTTTAAACTTATTTTGTGGTGTACAGGGTATTAGAAATGGAAGTCACTGGGAGTGAATCTCCACACAGCAGCCAGACTGTGAAGGAGGAGAACAAGATGGCACCAGTGGGACTAGAGATCTGGGTTTTTCTAGTCCTGCTGACATTTTGCTCAGTGAGCTCTCCCTTCTCCCATCCAAAAAAATAGAGTGGGCAGGATTTCCATCACTGAAAAACATTTTAGGATGCAGAGATGAAAACTCTAAGTAAAAGATTTTAACTGGACATCTTTTTAAACCTAAAAAAGACAGCGCTACCTTCACTGTGACACACCAACATGGTGTTTCAAGGAGTGGAATGAAGGGGAAGCACCAGCTCTGCATGTGGGATTGCTGAGGAGAGTGGGAGGCTGCTGGAGACCCCACAGGTTGTGTCTCCATGCTGCCTCTTCTGGACCCTGAGCTGGTGAGGAAGACATGCAGGAAGATGGACCCCTATGGCACTCCTTGCATTGGGTTTGATTTTCACCAAGGCCAGAGCTCCACTGGCTGTTTTAAATTGCAATGGGGAGAGGTTCTCAGCAGAAGGCTGTAATACAACTGCTAGGACTGACCAAAAAAGGGTGTGTGTATGTGTGTAAATATTTTCCCTAAATGCTCCATTTTTACTGAACAGTAAAAGCCAAATTGATTTTGCTTCAAAGCTTTTCTGAATTTTGTGGACTTGCTTTCAAGAGGAAAGGATGTGTTTGGGTGGGGTTTTTGCTAAATTTTTAAAATATTTTTGAAAAGTACTGTAGAAGCAGGTCCTGCCATTTGTGGAGTAGTTTGACGCTGAAAATAACCAGTCAGCACTGATGAGTAGTGTTGAGTCAGGTTCTTTGTAGAAACAACGTGCACCATGGTGTGTGTCCAGGCTGAGCCCAGGCTGAAAGACCTTTTCAAGCCCTGGTCTTGATGACACGCTCTGAAATCAGTAGATAGGCCATTTGTGTCAGTAGACCTCAAGAGAGCCGATTAAGAAAGCAAGGAGTTTGGAAGGAGCAAAGGACGTGTGAAGGAGCTGACTGACAGCTAGAGCAGAGCCTGGTATCAGGATGGGGAGCAGGACAAAGTGGTGCTGTGATCGAGCCCTTCCACCTTCAAACAACTCCTCGCTTTTCCCAATACCTCCCAGACCCGCGATTCGCAGATTTCAGCCACTCGTTTTCTGAAGGGGTCCACAATGTCTGCACAGACTTGAAGCTAAACCACATTTCATGCCTTCTCATCGGGAACGCCCGTTGTCAACAATGGGTGGTTGTCACAGTCTAGACAATGCTGGTGTCACGATGAGTGCCACGGTATACGCCATTGAGAAAAAGCACTTGGTTTATTCCAGTAAAGCTCTGATTCAAGGGATATTGCAGAAATGACTATTCCACATTAAAAAATAATATATACGTGGGCTGTTCAGTTTTTGAAAACTTACACATTTTTTTCCTCTATTAAATTGCTTCCTGGTGATGGAAATGTCTGGGATTTTTTTTTTTTTCTACTGCATCTACTTTCCTTTAGCATGCACACCCCTGAGGTAATTAGTGTAGGTTAAAATTTACATAACTGACTTTGGGCTTTTGCAAATAGGAAAGATGGAAATTTATTCAAGGTGGTGAATAATTCATTTTAAAGCAAGTTTCCTGTTTTTTTAATCATGTAGAAGATGTATTACAGACTCATAGAGGTTTTCTGAATAGTACCTTAAGCACTGAATTTTTGATTTTTTTTTTCTTAATATAGGTAAAGAAATATTAACCATGACTCATTGCACTTTTCCTGTTCAATGAGATTTGAATAAACTTAACAAATTTATTAGGTAGATGATAGAGCTTTTTAAAAATTATCATGACACACTGTGACAAATATTTTGCTAGGATCCAGAAGAAATAGTTTTAAATCATATTCCCATTGCCACTTCAGAGGCAGAGATGGAAAACAGTGCAGTTCATACAGAGAAGCCTGATTCATATTTTCTTTTGAATATTCATTATTTAATTAAGATTAGGAAGATAAACAAGGGGATTGGACAGCTGTAGGAGTCTGGTAATAAAATCAATTTTTTTTTAAAGAAACTTCTTTACCACTGGCTCAGTGTAAGCCTGGAGTGGTAATGTCTGAATGTTGTTATGATGTTATGGCTACTTGATATTTTACATGAAGTGAATTTAGTATTTAATCTTATTTCTTAATCTAAGTGCTCACCTCAAAAATAGCTTTCGCAGACATCACCAAGAGCTGCATCCAGGACAAAAAACGAGAACCAAAGACTACTCCAGTTTCTGAACTTCGGCTTTAACTGCCTCTGCCCAACACTTGAAACCTCTTGACATGTTCCCTGGTGTCTGCAGCCCGTTGGACTGTGGAAGTGTCACCAGGTGGCTCTGACAGCCCTAACCAGACAGCTACCAGCTCTGCTGGAGCAGAACTCCAGAGCAGAGCCAGCTCCCAGCCCTTCCTGGGGAAGTGGTGTAGGTGGTGGTTTACCAGCCTGGGGAAAGAAAATCATTGCCAGTAGGGGTGGGAGAGAAACGGGTCCTGCTCTAGAGAGTCCTAGTAAATTTAAACCAAAAGCTGTCCAGGAGCAGGAGGGCTTGGTTCTCACCAGTGGAGGGGCAGTGGTGAAGGAAGCATTGCCCTTGACACAATTGCGATGTAGAAAACTGGAAGGTCTCATTTTGGGCTACTTCAATCATGCCACCTTTGTAATTGTTCATGTGTGATGCTTGACTGAAGGATTCATTGCATCTGTCTGAGGATAACTGCTGGAACTGCCAACAAATCCCACAGTTCTTTAAGACAACCATGTTGTCTCTGCTGTAGTTTTACAGGGTTAAAAAAGTTGCATCATAAGCTAAATGCACAGGCTTTTGTCGTTTTTGTCTGTTTTTACAGTCTGACAATTTTAATTTTGGAAATAAGTAGGATTTGCCTTTGTCTTCAACAGACATTTCCAAGCTTCTTTGAAAACAGCCAGAAATCTGTCAAAAAATTAAGAGGTTTGTAAGAAAGGAGAGATTTTAACAGCCAGATATGGAGCTCAGATGGGGAATTTTTCCCCATTGACTGTTGCATTTTGTCCCTACCAAAACGACTTTTTTGCCTTTGAGGCTTGATGAGAGTAGAAGTGGAGCATAGTTTCACACTGTTTAGATGACAGTACAGGATGCACAGTAGGATGCCTTCTTCTGTATTGGTAGTGTTGTATTCACATATTATGTCAGTCTCAGGGACACCAGTGGAAGATCCAGACATGACAAATGCCCTTGGATGTTCAGCAAGATCTCTGAACAGTGCAGGTCAGGGGGAAGAATTTTGTATTTGTGATCCCTCAGCAGTTACTGTTATGAGTTTTTGCACAGAGAACACAGCCTAATAGATGCTGATGCAAGCTTCTAGACGTGAAGACATTTTCAGCTTGCAATGCAAGAGAAAAATAACTTCAAGACCTCCAGCTTCATGCTGGAGGGCTGCAGAACTGTTGGGGGAGAGGATGCTCATGTGAGTTAGCACACACTGTAACCTCCAAAAATGCCAGTTATTCTTACCAAACATTTAAAAACATTTGTGGTGAGACAAGAAAGACATGGCAATTTGGAGCAGATTTAAAGCAAGGCTTTAGGATGTGTGTTCTTTGGTCCATGCCTAACTGCTTTGTGTGTTGTTTTGTTGTGTGTGTGCAAACACACTTGCACGTGCATAAACATAACTGAGCTTACATATGACTGTGTGATTAGGTCTTGTAATAATAAGGACTGTAGGACACTACCATGTACAAATACACATTGTACCAAAAAGCTTTTAAAACAAGATGAGAGTTCAGTTTCTCTTAGAAATAATGCAGTAAGCACAGGAAAACACAGAAAAAAGAGTTATGGAAAAAAAAATAATAACATAATGGTGGCTAAAATTCCTCATTGCTTCTGAAAAGCTTCAACCAGAAGACCTCAGGCAAACCTTTGGAAAATTGCACATTTATGGCTTTTATTTCCATGTTAGTTCTGTACACTTGGAAATAAATTCTGATTTTTCTTTCTCTTCTTGGCATGTGGGACTCAAAGCACAAGGGAGCTTCTCACCACAAGAAACAAAAGTGGAGAGCCAGGATTCATGAACTCTTTCAAAGGTATGTCAGATAAGGGCTACTTTGCAATTGCATCTAGTGTACTTTCCTTCTAAAGATCTTGCAGTTCTTTGCAGATATTAATGAATGGAACTTTTCCCAAACAAAGGACCTCAGGCCTAGAAAAACTAAGCCTGTGCATTTGAAAGAGGTCTCTGTTTTGGATTACCTCTCTTTTCAGACACCCGGCTCGGACTGTAGTTTTTAAGTGCTATACACAGTGCACTTCAAAGGGTGACCAAATGGCTTCTCCCAGCATCCTTCATCCTTGCCTCTGAATTAGAGAGTGAAGGAAACAGGAATTTGGGCAAAGTTTTTGTGATCAATGACCTCCAGATAAATACATGCATCAAATTACCTGTAAAGAAATGAATAGACAAAATAAATAGCTCTTATGAATAGAGCAAGGGAAGCCATGTTCTGCTGTGACAGCTGATGAGCATGCCTCTGAGCACAAAAGAGGCCTAACTTCACTGAATGAATTATTGTCTTCAGTCTAATACCCAGCAAAAGGAGAAAAATGGTGCAACTAGGAAAGAGATCAAATGTGGTTATTTAAATGTTTGATGTTCAGTAATGAAAACTGTTTACCTTCATAATTGTGTATTAGCAGCTAATAAAGGCAATAGATACAGTAGTTTAAAAGTAATAAAATCAACAACAAAGTGTATTTAATTTAAAATTGAATTGCAAGCAAATGGGTGTCCTAATGAACCCCTGTGTCAATGCAACTCTAACCAAATTAAATGAAATAATTTCCATCATGAGAAGCTAAGTAAGACAAAGTTCCAAACAACTTCTCTCCTTGAGAAGAATGCTTTAACTTCTCAGATATTTCAAGTCTATGAATTAGTTAGAGCCATTCAAAAATCATCTTTTGTTATATTTCTGTTTAGGAGAGCTGATGTGACAACATCACAAGTTGACATGATTAAAGCTCAGGGATAAAAATTCAAAGATGGTTGACTCTGCCCTTTATGTGTTCATTTCTTAGCACTTGAACCTTGTCCTTATTTCTCATCAGTCCTGGCTTGGGCAAAATTTCCATGTACTTCATTGCCACAAGCATCCACATAAACCTTCCAAGTGATTCAGTTATTGCTTAGGAATTTATGTGATTCAGTTCTACTGTAGAGGAATCTGGAAAACAGTTTAGCTAAAAAGTAGTGGTAATTTCACTGATGTAAATGTGTACATATTAAAAAGAAAATAAATAGGCAAGGTCTGAATAGAAACTGATTTGTAGCAATGTCTTACAATCTTGGGGGCAGGAGCATCTGTTTCAAAAGAGGGGAATTTGAACTATGTGTTACCTGAGTAGTATGCATGCATGAGTCTGGGATGTTTAGCAAGACTGCAGAGGCTCTGTATTTTTTTTAATGAAGAACCCTGTTAATCTTTACAAATGTGGAGATATCTCGTATAATCACCTGGCCTGCAAAGGAGGAGAATGGGAACGATGGCACTGGTATTGAATTTTTCAAAAGCAAGTCAGAAAATACTGAAGGAATGCTTCAGAAATGCAGTCCAGAGAAATGTTGGTTTTGAGTCTTGATTCTTCTCTTTCTCTTTCTTTTTTTTTTTCCTTTTTTTTTTTTTTTTGTTTTTGAATGAATGAATGAATGAACACCAAGTGGTAGAGTGATAGCATTTTCTTTTGTGGCTAAAGACTTAACTGAGTGCATTGCTGGGCAGCTTAAGACAGCCTGTTTTCTGATGCCTGTGCTGTAGACACAAGTCAGTCCTGCAATGCAAGTGTATCTGATGCAGTGGTTTTTCCTTGGCTCCATGTGGCTCCTCTCGGGAATCTGCAGGGAGTTCCCTTGACCTCCAGTGTGGCTCTGGGCTGGCCCTGAGCCATGAACAGCCTGCTCAGCCTCTACCTTCTGAGAGCCATCAGGTCTTTGTCTGTGCCTGCCCTGGCTCCACCTGGAAGTGTGGCTGGAGCACCACCAGCACTGGTGTGACTGACTGACCCTCCCCAGCCTCCTAAAGCACATTGTGGAAGCAGGAGTTGATGTGCTTCGAAGCCAGCAGAGCATCTACAGATGTTTTTACTTAGGGTCAATAATATTTAGATGGTGGTGACACTTAGGAACAGAGGAATTACTCATGGTTCTCTGTCTGTTGAAAGATGGGATGGGATTGCCAAAGCATGCAGCTTTATAGTGCGCATTGTAAACGAGGTTGTTTTGCATTTGCTCCTGCTGTGTTCTAGGAATGAGGTTTTCTCCATAGGGTACTATGCCTTTTGTGTATCCTGTGCACTAAGCAGAGCAGCATTGGGTTATCCAGTGTTGGGCTATTCTTGCACTATTTGCTGGTATTCTGTGTTGCTATAGTGACCTTTCTTCAAAAACAGAAACCCAACAACTTTGAGTTGATATAATTACCCCCCAAATAACTTTAAATACAAAAGAAGTTAACATGTGAATAACAAGGAAGGTTCTGTGGTTCACATACACCTGAAAATTTCTGTATGTGCATGTATACAATTTATATATATATAGCTCTTGTCTTGTATATATTCTGAGGATTTATAAATTATGTAAGATTTACACATAAAATTACAATTTTTTTTGGAAAAAAAACCACAACGAAGAAGTAAGATTTTCTAAACCGAATTAATTTTTTTAGTGGTTTAGAGCAGCCGAGGCCCCAAAGAATCAGTGTTTTCCAAAAACCTGTCCAAGTTTATTGAAGCTGTCAGTCAATTCTCAGAATGGTGACAAAGGCAATGGCTTCCTACTGAAATATTCTTAACCTAGGTCCTAAGGCCCAATGCCAGACAGAGCTGATTACAGACAGGCAGTGAAAGCTGGGGTTCTTTATGTTGACTTGTGGCACAGACTGACAAATACTGGTCTTGTTATATTTTTTTTTAATGCTGCTTTTTGAAGCATAGCTATTTCTCTGCTTTAGCACACTCTTGTTTCTCCTGGGTGCCCTGCAAGTCTCATATGTTCAAGGAAAACATCAAACTGTTGTATTTCCAACAGCGAGTGCTTTCTGTGTATGCATTGTAGTTAATTTCTTTTCCATTCTTCTTCCCATTCCAACCTCTGCAGAGTGGGAAGTCAGCTACTGAAAACAGAGGAGAGTGGAATTGAGGAAGAAATAGTAGCCAGCTTTGGCAACCTTGCAGATGTGAATACTGGATTAAATGGAGCAACAGGACCTTGTGGGAAGGTGAGATTCTCCATGAGTGCTCTTTTCCCTGATATGAACTGCTAAATCACCGGATCAATGGGATTCCTTTTTGTTATGTTTTCTTTTGTTTTGGTTTGGTTTGGTTTTTTCTCTTTTTATAGTTTAAGAGGCTAGAAACAGGCAGGTTTCAAAATATGCTTTCCAGCAAAAGTAACCATATGCTTAAAGAGAATGTCTAAAGCTATTAATGATGAATCATTTGGGCATGGCAAGAGTTCTTCAAAACAGTTTGTCAATGCTGGCCAAGCAAAGTCTTTCAGCAGGAGATGAGACAGCTATGCCACCATGCAAATGAGACAGGCTTGAAATATGATGAATCTTCTATCTCCTTTCCCTACTCGACTGACACTCGCTTTGAGGAAGGTTGTAAATGCAAGAGAGATTGTGGTATAATTCCTCAGACTGGCGTTTCTGCCCCCCAGTCACTATTCGATTATCTTCCAAATTGCTGTGTTTCAGAGAGATAAAGATTTTTTATGGCTTGCTGACTTGAAACAACCAGAAGAGCCAGAAAAGAGATGGCTAACCGGCCATGCATAGTAATTCCATTGGTAAATGACAAAATCTTTGTTTGTATGACATTTCCAAAGTTACTACAGAAGATGAATCTAAAATACAAAATGTCACATTTGGCATGCAAAACTATCACAATATATTTCAGTATAAAATTCATAGAGGCGTTTAATTTAGAATGTGTTTAATAACGAAGGCTGCCTGCATCAGTAATCCTGCCTTGAGGTTTAAAAAGATTGTCTTATTTATTCATATAATGTTAATTTTTTTATATATGATTCAGAAACCAAAAATATTAAGGTTAAATCTTCATTGTTAATTAAGATTTTCTAATTAAGCTGAAAATAATTGTCATTCAGATTAGTTGTTAAGTATGGTTTGTGTTGAGAAACAAAAGAAGTTTAACAAATTCAACTGTTTATTTAACTGCTTAATTTAATTCCAGAAGCTTTCTATCTATATGGAAATATGCTATCTCTTCCAAAAGAAATCCAAGACAGGATTAAAGAAGAGATTATTAGCTACTGTAGGCTTAAACTCTGAGACCACTAAACCTAGTAGTCAAGGTAGCCATGTGATTCTTAAGTGTGGCATGGATTCTGATATCCAGTTGCATTAAAATAGCACCTAACATCAGACTTTTCCCGAAATAATGCAAGAAATTTATTTCTTGGGGAAAAGGGAAACAACACTGCTGATTTTAGGCCCTACATAATTAGTAGAGTCAGTTTTATCCATTCAAATCAACACTGGTGCCTAACTGGGACTCCCTGTTGTGCGCCTGACCCTGCAGATCGCATTTGGGCAGCACCAAAATATCTTCTGGTGCAGTGGGACAGATCCTACGCCATTATTTAGGCAAAGTTGGGTAAAGTTCATGCCACTGTGCCTGTTCCCCTCCAGAAACCCCCACACTGGGAAGCTGAGCGTAGAAGGAAAACACCAGAAAAGCGTTTCTGGTACGCAGCATTTATTCCGTACTAAATATTCTGTAACTCAGACAACATCTTGTCAACAGCAAGCGGCAGATGTTGCCTTTTGTCTGGACTTGGAATAAAGGTGCCTGTAGGGAGTTGTTATTAAACTCTACACGTGTTGCACTTTGATTACTATTTTTAAGAGAATCTGATTATGATAATCAGAAGGTGAAAGGATAGTCTGCATGTTACACAGCACTAATAGCTTTGGCAAGGCTAATAATTAGTATAAAAACATGGCCTGCCCTGTCTTTCATTCTGTGCCTGCAGCCTGCTCATCACCTCATGTATTGTGTCTGTCTTGAAAAGCATGCTGTACTTTTGGAGGTATTGTTTTCCAGTTAATTCTGCTTCATTATTGTAGGGTAGTGTCTTCTGGAGTCATACTTTACTAGCTCCACCTTCCCCCCAAGGATGCTGAACATTTTATTAGTAGTATTTGTATTGGTTTTTCTTTTATCTGTCATCTCTATGACTTTTGACCTCCCTAATTGCAGATCCTTGGTAAGCAGTAGGTAATTGCAGGTTGAACAAGAAGTGTGTTGTCTGCTTTTCAGTAGTTATTTTCTAGAAGAAAATAACTACTGAAGAAATTTGTCCTTGCTAATTGTATGGTTAAAGTCAGCCCAGCCCACATCAGTAACTCCAAACCTTCTCCCTAGGTCGACTGCTCCAAGGCGCCGCAGCCACTAGAAATTCACCTCAGATGCCTGAGAGGAGTCAAAGATAAGGTCCCCAAAGGCCGCTACACTCTCAAAGTTTCTGTTCTCAGCTGCTTAGGTGGTGCCTTGGTGGAGTGGCCTGAGCTGGAGGAGCAGCCTCAGGCCAGGACGACACGGCCAGTTAGCCATGGTGGAAACTTCTACAACACTGAAATCTACTTTGGACAAAGTATCCAGACAGTAAGCAACCCTTCATAAATATGCTGTCTTTGCTTTGAAAGTTAAAACACATCCGCCCTTTATCCTTCAGGCTTATATATTTAATGCATTCCATCATGTTAATAATTTATTTAATAATTTAAGGTGTAATTTAGGAAGGTGAAATTTTTTTCCCCCTAGGTTAACTTTAAAGGTGCCAAACATCTGCTGCATCATATAGTGTTGTCAGCTAATTTTAAATTTTACTTTTACTCTCTCTTATCTATGCGGCTTGTCAGCTATGTAATTTGATTTCTGTAAAGTAGCTTTAGAATAATAAATGAACGAGTGGGTGTATATAAACACATGAATGCCCAAATCCTTCTGTGAGTTTTTAGCTCCATTGACCCCCATTTGCCAAAAAAGCGGCATTTGGATTATTTTGGAAGGAGCCCAAGCACTTGAGGCTCTATTCTGTCTTTTGCGACTGAGGCACACATATTTTCCTGCCTAAGCATGCTGTGCATGGCAGGATTGTTGTGTATCAGTTGCTCACTGTTGTAGCTAATGCCTAGTGCTGGTTGGAACATTGGTCTCAGATAAACTCTCTGGCACACAAAAGCTTCTTTACAGTTTGAAAAACAGTCTTCATCTCTCTCAGAGTGAAGGTTTTTTTGGTGCATGCTATGAGGCATTGGTAGAATGAGGAATCTTTTCCGTTTTCAGTCATTTATTTTGTGGTATCACCTGAATGGTAGATTTCCTCCTCTACATGTTCTGTTGTGTAGATACAGAACAGACAGCCAGCCCCCATCCCAAAGAGTTTTCAGATAAAACAACTTTTATGTGTGGCACTGATGGCTTCAGTTACTTGCAGATAGTATTACTTTATGTATAACAAACCAAACATCTGAAGTTATCTAAGTCACATTTTCTGCTTTTTGTTTATCACCCGTAATGGATAATGAACAGTGTCTATAAATACAGCTATTGGTGCAAAAGGAATTGCATGTATAGAGAGGGAAACTGTGAATGGACTTCCACATGATGTTAAAACAAATCCACGCATCTGTCAGAGAAATCACTGAGCTGTGATTCCTTCCTAGGCAGGATGCACCCAGCCAGGTTACTTACATTGAAGTATTGTCTAGAAAGGAGAAGATTGGGCACTAGGACTGAATGTCTAGCATGTCCTGCTTCTTACTTGCAGCATCACATTTCTCCTAGGTCTTTGCAGGTTTTGCAATTTCAAGTTTGCTTCAAAGTTCTCTTGGAGCTTCGCAGGGGACATTTAATTAACATCTTCACCAAACTTCATTTTTAATCTAGTGAACTGGGGTGCAGGAATTGAGCAACTTCCCTTAAACTACAGGAACTGGAGAAGTTGGATTCAACGAACTTTTAGTAATTCCCTATATTCGTTACAGAGTGATATACAGCAAAATCTTAATGCCATAATTTTAGAGAAGCCTCTCCACCAGGTCATTTTGGAGACAGAGTATGTTGTACCCTGGATGACTCTACCTTTCTGTTCTTCCACCTTGGTAGTGGTGCACAACCTTAAGGTATGTTTGGAAAGAAACCCTTGGGGTGTGTGTATGAGGCAAATTTTGGGCTTCAGATGGTTAGCATCTACCACAAGACTTAGGGTAAGTAGTGAGGTCTTAGTGGTGAGCTCCACATGAGCATCTGGGTTTGAACAAAATCTTACACGCAGCACTGCTGCCCTGGGATATATTATGGTGTGAGAAATAGAAGCACTCACAAATGAAGAAGATGCTTTTGTTTCCACTGGCCAGAATAATAATAGGAGTTCAGTGTAAACATGGTGAAAATGAAGACATGCATGCTTGATATTGAAGGAAAGCCTAATTTTAACTAATATATTAGAGAAATTGTTCCAGAACACTACATCCTTCCAAAAATAATAACCCTGTCATGTCGGCAAAGTTGGTGTCAGCGCGGGTTACCTGCTGCGTACAGAAAGTGCTGGTCATGTAAGTTAGATCTGCCTCAGGGCTAGTCTGACTTGCACACCCGACCTTTCAAAAATGTTTTTTGTTCATTAATCAATGTTCTTTGCTCCAGCTTGCCAGCTTCCCCTCTTTCCCCTCCTTCGTTGTCCTCCTTTTTAGTTTGTCAGCCTACCTCCCCCAGTAACCTCTGACTACATACTAGACAGAGGCTTCTAATAGCTCCAGTTGAATTTTATTTATCCTTCAGTAAGGCCAGACAGTCACACAAGTCATTTATTTCCCTTAAATTATGCTGAAAGAAACACGTATGAATGCTTTGGATTGTGGAAAAACATGATTGCTGTTTCAAATGACTTTTTACAATTTTACTCGTAGCAACGAACTGCGTGATCTGAAGGGGATTTGGTTTAGACAGCATTTCTAGGATATTTTCACGTATTTAGTTTATGCAAGTGGGCTTTAGGCTTTGATAGATTAAGTCTGTATGGTTTAGGCCAGGGGTCCTCAAACTACAGCCCGCGGGCCGGATACGGCCCGCCAGGGTCCTCAGTCCGGCCCGCCGCCGACCCTGTGGGGCCAGTGGAGCTGGCCGGCCACCCCGCGCAGGGCCGCGGCCGCTTGCCCCCCCCGTCCCTTCTCGACCCCCGCTCTCAGATGGGCAGGTCCGTCCCTCCGGGCTAGCATCCGAGATATGCAGATGAGAAAGACCCGCGGCACCATGGAACTAATTTAGAAAAAAAGAAGATCCCGTCCAACCACGAGCAGACACAGCTGGGGGACCGGGACGGCACCCCAGGTTGGGGAGGGAGTGAATGCATCTCCTAGTCCTGGTTTGGGCTTTTTGCCCTGTCACCCTGACCTGCGGAGAACTGGTCTGGCATGGAGATCTTGAACTTCGGGCCGAGAAGGCTTCTCTTCCTGTGGTCTCATGAGCACAGGAGCCTGTTGCCTTGCACCCCTAGCGACAGCCCTACCCTCCTCCTT